>VZZY01021143.1:153032-287318 GCA_013400335.1 Eurystomus gularis | reverse complement strand
GGGGGGGGCGTGGGTGGAGCAATTTACATGCTATGCTTCTGGATCCTAAAGCAAAAGGAAATGTGCTTGACGCTAAAATTGGCTTTGTGGCTCCAGTTTTCTCAGCTCTGCACCACCTGCCTCTAATCAAACTGTCCAATTACAGGAAACAATTGTTTTCTTGCTTTCTGCTAAGTGCAGAAATTCATCCACTAAAAGACTTTTTACCAAATGTTGCTTTTAACAAAACCACTTTCACAATTTGTTTGAAAAAAATGTGCTGATGTTAATGTCCAGCATGCATGTTAGAATTCAAACATATGGTCACCAAAATCCACACAAGGCCATTCACAAAATAGTAATATTTATCTTAACTGATTGTAGGGTTTGGAAATCTCTATTGTATTGGGAGCAACTCAGTGGACATTAATAGAGTTTCGGTGTTGTTGTGAGAAGCTGAGAATCAGGCCCTGACCTATAATTATCATGTACTTGAAGAGCACTGATAATACAGAAGGGAAATTGGTCTCCTTAGATATGCTTCCTTAATGTGAGACAATGACTTCAGGCTGTTTCTGAGCTGCGAATCTCCCAGGTGAAGTCTTTCTGGAGTAGAATAAAGTAGAATAAAAAAGCAGAGTAAGAGGTTCCAGCTTCGGTTAACAATGCTTTCCCTGTGAAACTAAATCTCAAACCAAATTACAGGCTTAGCACACTCACTCAGTCCTACAGAAATACACGAGATCACATAGAGAAAGCAAATACACCACTTGTCCGCTCTCATTTTAACAACGATGTTTACTTGTCTTCACCTAACAACTGCTTTTTATCTGCAGAGAAACAGATAGATAAGGAAAATATTAACAATATCCTCTAGAATTTCAGAGCTTACCAGTTATACTAAAGGTCTTTAATCACCTCACAAACTTTGTATGAAATAAAGTAGACTAAGTCAGAGTATAATGATCCTAGTTTGGAGTCTGGTATAAAAAGACAGTTAAAACCCTGTAACATTTCCTTGAGAAGCATAAGGCAGTTATTGGAAACTACTGAGCAGAGGAAACATGAGGAGCTACTATTCACTGTCTCATAACATGAGAAGGTGGGGGGTATGCTGTGAAATTGACAGTAGATAAATGCAAAACAGATAAATGAGTAACTCATAGACATGAACTAGTAAGCCATCAGCATGTGGAATTAATTTCCATAGGAAATCTATATTAAACTGCAGCATAATTGGTAGCATTGCTACGGCCACGATGACTGGGGTGATGTACTAGTAACTACTTTTTGTTTCGAAAATGTGTTTAATATGTGCCTGCGTACTCACGTACAACTTGCAGCTATGCTAACTGGATCAATAGACTGTGATTTCCTCTGCTAGTTGAATCAATGAAGAAGTGTTTGGTCTCCACTAGAAAAAGCTTTGGAAATTGGATACAATGCGCTACATGAGAATTTCTCTTTGTCCTCATAACTGTACTTGTCTATGCTCTTTTTTTTTCTGCCACATTTTCCAATTTTTCTGCTTTTTAAATCAAGATCAAGAAGAGAACAATGCTGGAGATTTCTGTGTTGGCTGGCTTGTATTGTTTAGCAACTTTTTGTTTGTGTGCTGAAGTGGGGGCTGGGGAATACATCACTTTATTCCTGTTATTTCCAAGATTGCTTTAGTCACACTTGAACGGTTAATCTTGCTGCATTTATAGGGATAGCACACTGCTATATAAGATAAGAATAAAAATTCAGTGACTATAGAACAAATCTCCATTGCTTTTAAAAGAGAATAAAAGAGAAGAGTAACCTAACACAAAGCAAATGTTGCTTACAGTGAAGTAAAACTCAGGCAAAGTCTGAAATACGCCATAAAAAGGGAGCCAACATGTTTACCAATTGTTATTCCTATGGCATGGGTGATTGTTTTGATTTATTGTGTAACCTGTTATTTATTACAGTGCCGATCAACATAAAAACATCCATTCTTCATATGATGGCTGCAAATATATTTTATATATGTTAGTCAAACAGCATGAACAGCCAATACAGCCTGACTTTTCTGGAGCTCTTAGCTCAGAGACCTGAGAAGCCAAGCTAATACCCTGAATGACAAGTGCTCCTGTCTAGTGGAAAGTAGGCATGAAGAGATGCAATTCCCAGCACTCTTAACAGTGCAGTTTGTGCCTAAGTCTGTTTCTAAAAGGAGATACAAGGTTTGGTCCTAAATCTTAGGTAATGCAGGGAAGAGGATTTGGAGAGCGAAGGAGATTCAGAGCAATGGAGAGTGTTACCTAAAGATTCTTCATGTGAGTAAAAAGGACCATAGGTACGTTATGTTCTGTATGTTCTGTATATAAAGGTCTGTATGGAGTTTTTAGAGTTATAAGAACCTGGAGTGGTAGATATGAAGGTAATGGGAAACAGTAAGTAGGATACTAACCTTAGGATAGGATACTAGTAGGATACTAACATAGGCTAGTAGGTTAATTAGTAGAAGGAGGAGTGTGGGTATAGAAGATGTCCCAGATGACACTGGAAACGCTGGGAACTGGCAGAAAAGTGTCATACAGGGATAATTCCATCATTGTAAAACCTTGTCCCTTGTTATAAATTGACCCTGTTTGTTGTCCTCTGATTTCCAGGTTTCCTTTTATATATTCCACTTGACTGGTCATCCACTGTTGGTGTCTTGCTTTCCAGTTTGAAACATGGTCATCCTGCCAGGTGTGTGTGTGCGCACATCTGCATCCATAGAGGGTTACCGTCAGCCCGGCCCTGCATCCAGTGACCTGATGATCTTTGTGCGGTTGAGTGCATGGTCAAGATCAGGGAACAAAAAAGAAATTGTATGCTTAAAAGAAGAAGGATAAAAGCAAAATTTCAAACAGCTGGAGATTCTGCAGGTCTTATAGTGACACTGCCCACCTGGAAACATGTGCTGTAAATCCTGTGTGCCCAATGGTGGTGCAGCCTTTCCCTGCTGCACTTTGGGCGGTGGGTGGCAGGGAATGTGAGAGCTGAGACATTGAGCAGCAAAAGCCTCAGCCTGCTCTGAGGACTCCCCGAGGGGGAAAGAAATCTCTGCACATCGCCAGAAAAAAGTTTTCCTCTAGAATTTCTGTTGTTTCCAATTGTTTCAGGTCCTGGTGCATAAACTGTCCTGTAGCACACTGTAAGGTTCTAAATTACACAGGTCTACCTATGTGGGAGGAATATACTCATTGTTATGGTTTCACACCCTTCAGTGCACTCTGGGATTATCCCTGGGTGATGAAATTTTTGTATGGAGGAAAGAGGCACGTATGAGCTGCCCAGATACCATCTTTTCTTCCTGTCCTTCAAGCCCCATCTTACTGCATTTTTCCTACATCTGTCACTAACCAGAACCGTATTTAGGTGTGGGGCTTGCAACTCATTTAGCCTCAAAAGGAATAAAAGCCCTGAGTTTAAATATTCATGTCTAACTTTGCCTTTCAGAAAAAAATGGTGAAAAAAAAGAATTTAACATGTATGTGTCATATTACTTATATGTGTCACATTACTTAGTTACGTAGGAAGCTTGCAAGAACTGACCCAGGGTCCAGCAAGTCCAACAGCCAGCAGGTGCCCCCAGATGGCTTCAGAAGAAGATGCAAGAAACATGACCTTTGCTGCAGTATTGAAGTATCACCATGTTAGCGAAGATTGGCCATGTGATTTTAATTGGGTAATTACCACAGTACCCCTGCCAATGACCAGACCTTGGGAGAGGCTGTCATAGAAACCAGTGAACCTCCTTTTGAACCAAAAGCAAGAATGATTGGTCAGCCATCCTTGTAGCAATTCCCTTGTGGGTCAGAATGGTATTTGGGTTTGTATTTAGCTGTATTTGTCAAAACTGTAATGAGCAAATTTAGCCTTTTTATTCTGGTCACAGCGCAAGTAGTTTCTAGAAAGAGACGTAGCCTGCAAGATTATGATACTGGTCACGTGCCTTTTTGAGTGGGTAGCTGAAACATTTTAAGTAACCAAAAATAATAGTAGGGAACATACGATAGCTTTTTGTTATGATTTCTATTTCATAGGACAGTTTTTAGCTAGTTATTCATGCTGAAATTCATTACTTTCAGGACTCACAAATATATTTATGACTATCTAACAGCTTGTCTGCATATTGGAACACAACCTCACAAATAGCAGCACAGAAGCATTCGCAAAATTAATTTAATTAGTACTCTACGAACTCTGGAGCTTAACTACTGTGAATAGGTGTTACACAGGCAATATAGTTTAATGGTTCCAGGGGTGTTTTAACTCAGGACACGCAACTTAGTTTTTCAGCCTCCGTGCTTGTGGAAGGAGGGTCACAAAACCTTTCAGTCTGCCCAGCTGTAAAATGGTATGCATATATTTAGGTAGCTTAACTAAAATTGGTAGCATGCATTGAAATATTTAGATGAAAGCTGCTTTACAGTGTAAGCAGAAAGTATTATTATTAGAAATATTATTATATTATCCACAGTATGGCTTGCAATGAAAAACCATGAACTTCAGGCTCTAGGAGCCAGAGTGTTTTGGGTTGTTTTTTTTTTTTTAACATTAATATTCAGGAAATCTAAAATAGAAAAAATAAGGACATAGATGTAAAACAAATAACAGTGATGTTAACTTTATTAAAAAGCTTCTTTGTGGTATCAGGCAGGAAGTGAAACTGCTTTCAAACTGCAAATATTTCTCAATCATTTCATGCACCAGCAATCTTTGTAATAGGTTTTCTGTTGGTTTTTGCAAAATGTTCAGACGAGCAGATAAAAGTTCAGACACACGGGGACAGGCAGTCATTTTTCTTGGATTTCACTAGCCGCATGTTTCATTCTGTGATTCAAAGTGACCTTAGAGTCCGTCTCAAAGACCAGATGTGCACACTGAAAGTTTGAGCCCTCACTATTTTTATAGGGTCATTCCATTTTATAAACCAGCAGCGCTATGTGCTAGTGGCCAGCTAACCAGCTTTGGGTGTTGACTCATGCTTGGTGTTAGAGTTCAATTAGAGATAGCTGAAGGAGAAACGGCTCCCAGCTATCTTCCTCACCCTCTGCTGGGGATGCTGCCCTGCCACAGGGCTGGCTGAATGTCATGTGTGCCTGCACCCCGGCCAGGGAGCTTATAGCCTGCTGTACTCATGTGAGCTCCTGCTGATTCCAGGCTGTAAACACTGCTGACTCAAGAGGGGATACTTGTTCTGCTAAACTGTCCCTGGGATGGTAGCTTCCAACAGAGGGACAGAGGTGACAGCTGGCAACGGTAAAGGCTTCATCCATCCCACTTAAATCTGCCAGCAAATCTGAATCAACACTTTTAGGTTTTGTGCTACTTGGAACTACTTTTCTGGCTCTAAGTATTATGTTATGTTGATCCCAGAGGGTCAAGTACAAAGGTATTGAGCACTTAGAGACACTAAATGCCGTTAACTTGGTGAATCAATGGGGCTTGAGAGCACTTGGCAATGGGACTGCTCAAAAAAGCTTCCATTAAAACTGTTGTTTGACAGAAAAATAGTTTTCATTAAAAACTGAAAGCTAGAAAACTGAAACTTCAGCTAGCATATTCACTGCTGCACGTGGGTCAGACTCGGAAAGCACAAGGACTAAGTGTTAATTAGGTATCTCTTGACTCAGTAATTCTTGCTAAAAATTCTGCGTGTGGGACATCTAGAAGAGCAGCAGGTGTTGTGGTAGATTTTACTTGTCTAATCTTGTACTTTCTAGACAGCCCAGTCTCTGCATTTATTCAGCCAGCAAAGGTTTATTCTTGCTGTACAAAAAATGGAAATTAAAAAAGTAGAAAAAGCACATACAATTAAAAATTTCCATGGTAGTTCCATTTCACAGTGTTCAAAAGTGAACTAGTTTGAACATTTATTGGGTGTCAAGATTTAGAGTCAGTCCACTAGACCTATAACAGAAACTCTCTTAAGGGAATAAGGGAGAGAGAGACTGAAGGATCACTGTTGGCCCCTCTTCCCTCCCAAAAGGGAGAGAAAGAGAATGAGAGAGAGAGACTTATGGATTAGAAAAGAAAACTAAAACAGCTTTCATGAAGATAATAATAAAATGGAATATGTACAAATATATACAAAACCAGTATCGACAGCTCCTCCCCTCGGGCACAGCAGCAGATGGGAACTGGATTCAGGAGCTGGATTCTGGAACTGGGTTTAGGAACACACGTATTGGGATTGAAGGAAGAATGGACGGAGTCCTCCTTGGATGCTGGCCACTGAAGAAAAAAAAGCCAGCGAGGAAGAGGAGGGGTGAGAGCCTCGTGATCCCTCAGCTTTATACCGAATATGATGTGTATGGGCTGGAATACCTCGTTGGTCAGTTTAGAGTCACCTGTCCTGGCCGCGTTCCCCACACAGGTGCAGCCTTTTACTTTCTGCATTCCCCGATGTGGTACACAAGAGTTAGCAGTGACCTTGGTCTGCACTCCAATCCTTGGTAGTAACTCTACACATCAAGCGTTATCACTGCTAGAAGCAGACACTGTCTGCAAAAATCTGCCATTAACTTCAGAAAGTGCAGTTAGTTAGAAGAGACTTATCTGAAAAGTAAAATCACTGAACAAAATTAGTTTTGTTCTACTCAAACCAGGACATTGGGTTACATTTCAGTCAAATCTTTGTCTAAATTTTGACAAAAATTGGTAAATTCAGAAAAAAAAAAAATTTAAAAAACCTTTGCAGACCTCTTTTGAGGATGAAAACACCTTCACTATTGTAAGAAAATATATGTTAACATTATCTACCAGGTATAGACACTGGCCTGGGACTTGAGAGCCCTGGATTCAATTCTCTGTTCATTGTGTGGTTCTCGACTTCTCACTTTGTTTTCCAGTGCTTCACTTCAGCATCTGTAAAATAGGGGTGTTGTGTTTTGTGGAGATCAATACACACATCAAGAGTGTGATGTGCTCAGTTACCGTGGTTGTATGAAGCAGTGAAAGGTCTGAAGGCTGTACATTTGTTGTTTGTTCCCTGGATTCCTATTCGTGACATTTTCCTTTGCCAAACAGAGAAAACCCACAAAGTTCTACTGTTCCTGCTCTGTTTGAATGCTCCAAAACCTGTAAAGTTTTATTAGAATCTTTGCAGTGACTTCATATATGTTCTGTTGGACTTCAATGACCTCAGGACCCATATGGCCCAATGTATTTATTGTTGTGTGCTGAACATCCTCACATTTCAGAGCCTGATCTCGGGACTCCTGAGAACTTGTCAAAGTCTGTGTTCATTAGATACTATGTGCATGTTTGACATCCACAAATTTCACAAGCATGCCGCTAACAGGAAGAAAAGTGTTTGGTACCTAAAAAGGATTGCCCCATTTGCTCCACTTGCTCATCAAAACTTCTAGATAGCTAATGATAGTAGGGTAAAGCCTACTGAGATGCTGCATTACATCAGGGCAGACAGTGCCCTCAGTATCACAGCTGGTATCAGTCACAGGACAACAAAACTAGAAGAAGGGGATAGAGTGTCTCCGAGCCTTGCAGGGAGTCGGTGCCTGCAGGCTGTGCTCTGGATGTTCCAGGAACCTGGATTCGTTATCATTAGTGCAGTGTTTGCGAGCATTCGTGAATGCTGTAGAAATGTTGATAAACAAGTGTCAGATAACAGAAGTACTTGATGAGCTCTCTAGTCACACAAACTGCAGATTGAGAAGCACCAATGATGATGAGAAGCTGAATCATTTCTAACACAATTTAGAGCAGATGGAAGAGGATGGTTTGGTTTGCACCTGAATGAGTTCATCTGCTCCATATGGTTCAGTTCTTAAATCTATGTTTGGATGGAGCAGGTTGGGAGCTTTTAGATTACAGGATCATTGGGGTTAGAAGGGACTTTAGAAGGTCTCTTGTCAAATCTTCTACTCAAAGTGGGGTCAGCTAAAAGATCAGAAGAGGTTGCTCAGGGCTTTGTCCAGTCATATGTTGAAAACTCCCAAGAATGGAGATGATTGCACAACCTCTTTGGGCAACCTGTTACCCTCGCTTAATTTCTACTGCTTTTATTGTGAAAAAAATATTTTTCCTCAGATCTGGTCTGAACCCCTCTTCTTACAGCTTATGCTCGTCCTCTCCACTGTGTACTACTGTAAAGAACCTGCCTCCATCTCCTTGATAACCTCCTCATAAGCACAGAGGGCTGCTGTTAGTCCCTTGAAAGCCATCTCTTCCCCAGGCTGAACAAGCTCACCTCCCTCAGCCTTTCCTCATGGGCAAGTGCTCCACCCCTGATGGCCTGCTGCTGAACTCACTCTGGGTTGTTGAAATGCTGCCTCTCTGTCATATAGATTTACAGGAAGAAACATAATTTCTTCAAAATCAAAAATTTCCATGGGAAATTTCATTTTTCCCTGTAAAAAAGGGAAAAAAAAACAAGGAAAGCTGTTTCCAGTTCAGTTGTGGTCCGTGCAGTCAGCCAGTCGGCTGCAGGGGTTGTGGCCTCACTGGCTCTGCAGCAGTGCAGCCGTGGTTGGGGCAGATTGTCAGCTGGTGTTGCCAAGGGTCTCGCTCAGTTCCAGGGCTGCTGAAACATTACTCCGGAGTTTCCAAAATGAGGTACTGTGTAATTTCAGGGAGGAGAATTTCCAAAACTGCAACATTTTCTTCTCCAAATTGACTTCTCCTTCAGTTCCCCTTTTTCCTCCTGCCTCCAAAGTAATTTTCTTCAGAATTGACTTTTTGTAAGGCACAGGCTGAACCCACAAATCTTTTTATTTTCATTTACCTACAGGATTGTGAGAAATGGGCAGGAGACCCTGTCATTTGTAAGGTGTTTGTTTAACAGAACAAAACTATTTCCCCCTTTACTGTAGAATTCAATTTCTGAACAATTATTAACTTGTAGCTTTCCCTCTTCCTTCCATCCTTTTCTCTTTATAGTTGGACCTAAGGTTTTGCATTTCTCTCTTATCTGCTGCTTTCAATGTGTTAATAGTGAATTTTTGTGGGACTGCAGAGGCAGAAAGCAGATGTTCCAAAGGAGATATTAAAGTAATAGTAATATAATTAATTATTGTTTTTAGTAATAATTTTTCCATTATAGATACAATCCTAATTTTTCACATGCAGGGAAACTCAGAGTGTCCTAGGCAAGCTTCAGAAAGGGCTGTGTTGCTAGTCCTGGTGCACCATCTAAATTGGCTTCCTTTCCTTTGCTCACCCTCCCTGGTCTATCACCAGGCCAACAGCTGTGTGAACTTGGGGGGTCACTGTCTGAGGTAGGTGATGCCATCAGAAAAGCCATACAATTCTGCCTGGCATGGCTTTGTGTTAAGAAAATGAAGCAAAAGGGCCAGTAAATTTCATTCATTGGCAGAAGGTGCCTCACAGTGTGAGGCTGAGCTTGTGGACTTCCGTGCCATGGGGGGTTGTAAATGTGAATGCCATGCTGGATTGAAAAGGGCCTAGAAAATGTTATGATCAGTTGTAACATTTGAAGTAATAAGACAGGCTTAATTAAATCTCATATTTCAGGGCATTGGCTAGTCCCTATAGGGATCGGGAAGGATTTTCCCTTATCCATATACAGCATTTTGTAATGGGCCAGGTGCATTATGGGGTTATTGTCTTTTAAGGCAGTGATTAAATGCCTTTGCTAGGAGTGGGATGCTGGACATGAGTGGTTGGCCTGATGTGGTATGGAAGATTTGGTCTTCCTTTAGATTGTCAAATGCTTTCGCTTGTGATTTTTATTGTGATTCTTGTCATATTTGATTTTCCAGCTCCTGGTAATGGCATTGAGAATCTTGGCTCTCACCAAGATAGTTTTTTAGCCCTTCTATCAGTACCATAAGGTTTGGAAATATGACCAAAACCTCTGAAACAGAAGAAAACCGAGGCCGTATTTTACTGCATTGTATATTGCATTGGCTGCTAATACTGTCTTTGCATCTCCCAGCCCAGAGCAACTACATAATCCATAACCTCTTCCTGTAATGAAAAACAAATGAATCAAGTGGGATAATGCTCCTGACCTTTGAATTGCTCTGAGAGGTGAATGAGAAGGTGGGTTTTATGCCTGTATGTTCTTCATGGCTGCACTAGTTGTGACTGCAAAACTATTTCTACGCAGACATTCGGTGTTCATGTAGCAGGACTCCTGGAAAGCTTTAGTCTTTTGGGATGGTTGAGGGGAGAGGCCCAAAGCTAGGTGTTCATGTATTGCTGCCTAACTTCTACCAGGTATATGACCCAGCTTCCTGGAGGCTTACATTGCTGCATGGATCTTCCACATTCTTGAAGTCCCAGTGTGGTCACGCAAAAGGTACAGGCATCTGAAATGGTGGCTCACTCGAGGCAGGGCAGATGTAAGGTGTTGGATCTTGGCCGGGATGTGCCTGCAGATGTATTCTGTTATCCTGGTGGGATAAGCACCAGCTGAGAGCTTATCTGCCACTGAGTATAAAACGCTTGTAGCAGGCACACCACGTGTTTCTGACTGCTATGTACAGTTACACAACCTTTTAGAGTTTTGTACTGGGGCAGCCACCAGTTATATCCATCAGACAGCTGCTTGTGGTGCTGCAGAATGGGGAAGGTCATTTTACTAGAGCAGGAAAGTGTGGAAGAGGGTCAGAGGAAACTTGACCAGCCTGTTGTATCTTGCCTGGTTAAACGAGGCACATTAAAAGCAATCCAATTCCTATTCTGTATTGCTACAGAAAGGCCAGAATTGTTTTAATTGAAAGACCTTTTGTTAAAAGACCTCTCTCTAAAATCCTTTATAAAGGATGTACTAATCATTAATATTACTACTAATTGTCACTAATCGTTGTTCACAGTGAACTAGGAGCAAAAATACATAGATAGTGGCAATTTCTTGAATAAGGAAGGGCCAGTGCCTACCCTGAAGTGTTATAGCCCAGCATATAGACTGAGTGATGCAGGGAATATGAAAATAATCTCCAATTAGTTTAGTGTGAAAGCTTCTGATAATTTTTTAATAATATTGACTGTATGCAAAAATTTAGCTTTCTTCTAAATAATTAATGCTTATGAAAGATTTAATATATATTTATTCAGTGTGTTGTGATATAGTCACATGAGAAAAATAATAAGGGGTTGTGTATACATGAAAGGGTTTTCATCTGCATGTTGACTTTTATCTCTTTTTTTTAAAATGCCGAACAATAAGGTTTATTCTAAATTAAAATAAGAAGATGGATTATTCCTCCAGAGTCATGGTGGTAAAAATTTTAATTTGCATTTTATTAATTTTGTCTTAACTGTTTGGAAGAAAATGACATGATGAAATGTATAGATTGTGTGCAGAAATCAAAGGTGCACTGCTCACTTGGTGCCTGCAAATCTTTGTAAAGTAAATTTGTAGTGTATGAAAAAAAACTGTTTGCAAGAGCTTGTCTGGTACACCGATGCATCTGTGTATTAGGCAAATTATTTGCTTTTAAGTGAAGAAAAAAATACTAATGACACCCAGAGTCAGTGCAAAATGGTTTCAGTTTCTTGAACAGAGTACCTAGATGTGAATCATATTCTCACTGTCAGAAAAACCCGAGTGTTTTTTCCTAAGGGCAACAAAGGTACATGTCAACTGTCTGTATACGAAAGCTCAGTCATGGCAACACATATTAGTTTTACCATGAGATAAACTCCCTCAGATCAACCCCAGGCAGGGGTACAACACTCATCTTGGCAAGTCACCTCATGATAAAACTTGTAGTGCCTCATCATCACTATTTTTTCACCTCAAGGTAGCTGACATGCCTTTTAGCTACCCTGAGGTAAAAATGCTGCCTCTTTATCAGCAAGCACCAGCCCTTAGATGCGTACGTGCAGGCCAACACTGTGCTCTCCGGCCATCACCAGGTGTGACAGTCAGCCTGTACCTTTGCCTACCCCATCTCTTTCTGCCTCTCCAGTGCTTTTCTTGACACAGAGTAAGTCCAGTGTCCTCTGTGAATTCATTTCAACCCCGTTCTTTCACCAAACTTGGCTTGGAAAAAGTTCTCAGGCTGTCAGAGGTGCCCTTTTAACTAGTTTCAGAAACATTTAATATTATTGGAAATCACCATGTGATGTGTATTCTGCAGCCCTGAATGCACTGTATGCACTGAGGGCTCCTTGCATCATGCTTTTCCTTCTGTGGACTCTCTTCACTCACCTCTCCCATCTACTGCTTCTTCAGGTGTTCCTACTGCCACGGTTTTGCCCAGGGGTTTCCTCATCTCTCTCTCTCTTATCTCCCTCTTATTTACTGAAGGTCCCTTATTTGTTTCTGTGCTTAGAAGCTGTGAATACACTTTTCCTTCCCACCAGTCCTATCACCCAGACAGAGCAAAAGAAGTAAATTATTCAGTTGCCCGCATTTTAGCTGTATTGGAGTGAGAAGCAGATGGTTAATAGCAGCTGTTATTTTTCTTTTTAGTATGTCAGCCATGGCAGGGGAAAATAAAGGCATTGGCTTGGCTGGGGAGAGGTGAGGGATTACATGCATCCTGCACTTTTCTCTTGGGGTGAACGAGTTGTCATCAAAATCATCTGATCTATGCTTTGATTTGTAGAACTTCTCCTGAATATTGGGCTTGCCTGGAGATGACATTCAAAAGTTCCCATATTACAGGCAGATAGATGAATGGCCTCAAGCTGAAAGTAAGACCTTGCTTGGCTCAGAAAACTAATGCCATTTTCCTGGTCTTGTTGTTGAAGGTAGTGTTATACTCCTGTGTATCTGAACATGACAGCAGTTACAGCATGGGTAAATGCTTATAATCAGCTGTGATAGTGTTTATTTTAGAAGTCGAGTGAATCACTAGAAACCTGCTTGCTGAATGATTTTATCAGGGAAAACTGTTGCCTTACAGCTATATAAATTTACACACAACCAGAAAATGATGTGGTACCAAGGGATCACAACACCTTAGATACATTCTATGTTCTTGGTATGCAGAACATCTAAATTCAGCAGGTTTTGTGTGTTTGCTTGTCAACTACTCTTTTTCACTTCTGTCATAATTTTCTTCCCCCAGTGAGAAATTGTGTTTTCCTATCTCCTCGCCCCTACAACTCAAAATATCTAGTATTCTAGTGTACCTCTGCTCCCACTCTACTTTCCCGTTAGTGAGTTATTCTTCAGTATTGATCATTGCCTTCTCCTATCACAAATCTCTAGCAGCAAAGGGCCAGAGTATTCAAGTCAGGTCTGTTTGACTCCTTAGATGTGACTCTAAGCTCTGCTAAACCTGCCCAAGGTCAAACTCTTGATTTGTTTGTGAGTTCAGCCTTCTTATCCCAGGTCCTGTGAGGGATCTCTTCATGTGGGTGGCCTGTGTGCTAAAAGGTTGGGCCTTGCATTTTTTTAGCCAAGTCACGTGTGGGCCTCTGGAATCTCAGAAATTTTCCACTTGATAGAAGAAGGGGACTTCGGAAACACTGCTATAAGTACTTAGAAATATAGGCTGAGAAAATGTTTCAATGTGCTGATACCCTGCTTTCCTGCCCAGTTTTGGAAAATGGTGGCGTATTTCTTTGAAACAGCAGTTTGCCAGACTGGTGAGTGCAGGCTGGCTTTGACCAGGGTTTACTTGTCTGTCAGCAGAAATGGCACAAGGGCTTGGAAAGCTGCAAGTTTCAACGTTAAACTTGCATCAGTTAACATCAGTATGCTTTGTCTTAGGTGAATTTTGAATTGGCCCTTATGTCACAATGAGAGCTTCCTGAGCTTCAGGATGCTGTGGAGGGAACTCTGCCCCTTAGAAATCAGTATATTAAAGATAAAGCAGATGTATTGAATGAATAATTGTTGGATTCCTGGGTTTAAGATGCAAGTCACTGTTTTTTGGCATAACTGCAGGCTTATATTATTAGAAAATGGCCTCAGCAGAGGCAAAAATACCACTTCCAGGTGAGAGAAATGGCCAGCCTCCTATGCCTTTAAGGAGAACATTTTCATTTTTTTTCACAAGTAGATATGAGTTTACAGTTCTTGGGCACAAATGACTTAGATGAAGGCTTCTGTAAGCAATATGGTAGGTCATTAAAGGTCCACAGAGGAGGCAGTAAGTGGAGACAAGTATCTGCAGGTGAAAGCCAAGTAGATAAATATAAGGTACTTTGGCACCTGTTTTCTTATCTAACCTTTTAAGATTGTCATTAACAGTTTCCTGTTTATCCTTCAGTTGAAATCTCTGCTCACCTTGAAGAAGCCGATTGTTCAGTGGGAAGACTCATTAGGAACTGCATCTTACTCCATCTCAGAAATTGGGCAGCCAGCCCTGAGGTTTTATTCCCAGTTCTGGACTGAATGGCTGCTTTTTGTAACAAAGTGTTGCTGAAGACTGGTGTCTTTGGCCATCAGAACTTACTTGCTTTAAAGCTAAAGGTTGTGTGGTTCGTTTGTTTTTTTTTTTAATTTGTTCTTCTGTTTCTTTTTTTGGGCCCATTTTAAGGTTAAAAGCAAGAGGTTTCTCAGGGGGTTTATGGTTAGCTCACGCTATACAAAATTACACACAGTAGGAAATCTGGGGACTTCTCTCTCTTGCTTCAGTGACTCTAGCAACTTGCCCAGCAATCCTACAGCGACATGTTGTAAGGGTCATGGGTCTGGAGCAGAGCCAGCAGTGGTGTTAGCAAGCAGAATTCCTTATGACTCCAACATTTTTAAATTTTTTTTTGTCTTTTTTGCTCTTGACCTACTGCAGGCAGCAAAAGTAACATGTCTGAACCTGTTTCCTTGCCTATTCTGTTGGTTACCCACTTTCTCCTCCCTCAGTTCAGGGAAAGTGGGGAAGAAAGGTTTGCCTGTGCCCAGCAGCATTGCAGGTGTCTGTCCCTCTGAAAGAGTCCCAGCGGTGTGGGCGTGCTGGAAAGAAAAATCCCCAGTGACTTCACCCAGCTTGGCTTGTGGTAGTTACTCACAATGAGGTCATTTTTTTTTTTTTTTTTAGCTCTGCATGTTTAATGCTCCATCTGAGTTTTTGCATACGAGTGAAACTGCAGCTCTGGGACTGATTCAGGGAGTTTTCTCTGCAGAGTAATTTTGGTGAGTAAACACAGATAAGAGGAAGCTGGGTTAATCCAATAACTCCTCCCGCAAGGGCAGGTGCAGCAATGTGGCTCAAGGTACAGAACAGAGGAAATGCCTTGTTGACACAGGTGATCAGAGCAAAGTGGCCAAAACTGATATAATGATATTAGTTTGCAATGCAAAGCCCTGCTTTCTCAAGGCTGCTATTTTCAGCCCTCCCATAGCATGTTTCTGTTCTTTTACCTCCATATGGTCAAGCATCTTGAAGTTGTGAGTGACTTCCCAGCTCTTCTTCATGATCCTTCAGTAGCTGTGTTGCTGCAGTGCAGCTTGAACTGTGCTGTGTTAACCTGTGAGGATTATTAAAATAAACTCTGAGTCATATTTGAGCTGTATGTGGGATAAGATGGTTATCAAGGTTTAGTTTTTCTTGTAATTAGGTCTCTTAAACATTGCCTCGTTAGATATCTTCTGTGACTGTTGGAAAAGTCCTCAGGGGGCTAGTGGTTGCTGGTTTTCAAGCGAAGTTCACATGATAAATAGCATACAGGAACTTGCTACTCTGTGAAGGTTTTTTTATTAATGACAATTAACTAGGCCTTTTTCTTAAATCCTTGGTTCTTGTCCTGAATTCTCTCCAGCCTTTCCGCTGCTATTACAGCTCTGGTATTCTATAGCAAGTAAGGACATAACATTACAATTGTGTATTCACATGTGGGAGATGGGGGAACTGCATTAAGAGCCCATCAGATAGGAAGGTAAGAGGCTGCTTAGGTTTCTGTGGAGCCACTTCCAAGTTTGGCAAGCTGGGCTGGAGTGCCTTGGCCCAGACTGAACTCTTACCTGTGTTTATAATGGCTCTAAGCAACTCCTTTCCATTGTGTCCTTGAATGTTTAGCACCCAGGGCTTCAGGCATGGCCTGTCTTTGCCTCTGTGGTATTCCTCTCCATGCTTAAGGGGCTGCCTGGGAAGTAAGCAACGTCTGCTTTCTCCTGCTGTGCAGTAGCATGAGCTTTCTGTGTTGCCTGTTGCCTGCCTTCCTTTGCTCACGTGGCTGTCCGCTGGCTCACCTCCATTTCTCAATGCCTTCTATCTGATAAGGCTGGTGCTGTTTAGATACGTTTTTGGGAGGTGTCAGAAAATATCCAAGGAGACATAGTTCTTTCTTTAGTCATCTTTTCTTCTAACCTCAATCAGGAAATCTTGCTCTTCAAATTCTACTTCTGTAGTGGTCACCACTGTTCTCACCTCCTCCTGTCTCTGCCCTCACTTCCCCTTCTAAAACAAGAATAACTGGCTTGCTGCTCCTGCTTAGAGCTCATGGTCCACTAGGTGTGTGGGACACCACACGTGTAGTAGGAACTGAGGTGAGGGGGAAAAAAAGGATGTTGCTGGTCCTCTGAGGCATACTTCTACTTTTTCTGCGTTCCACTGTTGAATTATCTCTAACTGCTACAAGTTTTAGGTGAGGTGGTTAAATAGACCTAACTGCATAATATGATCTCTCCAGTGATAGCTTTTACAGTCAAATGTTGCAAGGTTTTTTGATTTCTTTCTTAATCTTTTTCCTCTTTATATTCTCTAATTTTTTTCATTTGCTAATACTGGGATATCTAGGAGGTATTTTTAGACAGACTGGTGAATCTGGAATGCTCACAAAATTTAGTAGAAATGCCTTTTTTTTTTCTTCTGTAAAACGGTGCCACAGGTGCATACATTATTTAACACTTGTCAGCATTCTTCTCAAATCAAGAGTTTCAGACGTGTAGTTAAGGACAAGGAGGAAATAACTTGTATAAGTGATCACTCTTATCAGGAGCAATGAGTAGTTAGCAGAGACCATGAGGCTGGTACTTGTTACTCTGCATGATTTGGATTGATCTGGATTGATCTGTGATCAATCTGTAAACAGGAAGAAAAAGGGGATAATTAACAGCAAACATGAAATTTGGAATGCATAATTTGACTAGTCTAAGCTGCAGATTGGCCGTAGTTTCAGATTCAGAGACTATTTGGAAAGGTTAAAACTAGGAGGAGTTCTGGAATAGGCTACATCAGCAAACTGGTACATTATTTACTCTGGCAAGGTTTTCAGCAGTGGGGAAAGCTATTCCAGGAGGTGTTAGTCTGGGCATGGTCAGCACTGGCTCAGTATTTGTATAAAATGCAGATTCAGGAGATTACTGGGCACAGAAGCAGATTTTAGGAATTGTAAGGCACCTTGGAATGTCAGCCTGTTGGACTGTTGAATCTGCTGAGATGTTCTGTTCTCCTCTCTGGAAAAGAAGAATTGGCCCATGCTGTGGAATGACTAACAAATTGTCCCTGAGGACTGGCCAGTTAGGTAGGAAAATGTTATTTACCTTAAAAAAACACAACTTTTAAAACACATATTCAAGATGCTAATAATAAACTGTCAGTGGAGCTCTCCTGTCCTCTCATAACTGTGGTCATCTCTTCTCCACAGTATGACTGAGTGTTAGCATTTGTCATTTCACCCAAACTACTCATGCACTAAAACTAACAATTTGGCCATCACATCTCTCGTGGGAGGTTTGGATGTGAATCATGAAAGAGGTTTTGGGTCTGTGCCACAAGTCATGGGAATTGTAGAAGGAAATTATTATACGCTAGATTTGTTTTATAGTAAACCACATACTGTCCTAGAATTAGGCCCCTACTTTACATTCTTGGGAGCCAAGTTAAGGAGCCCTAACTCAGATTAAATTCCTCTTGCAGTTGGAAAGTTTGGCTGTCCCAAACATAGTTTAGGTTTTCACTTGGCTTCTTGTTTACACTTTCTTTTCTTTCTCACATAGCTTCTCATTGGATTCAGGCTTGGTCTTTCACATGAAAAATCTGCCTTGATTCCTTGGCTGGTCAGTACTTTGCTTTTGGTGCTTATTTCTCTTCTCTTTCATATAGTTGAAAGGTTGAGCATCCTTGCTTTGCATTCTGGTCCATAGATTTTATTTATTTTTTTTTTTTTTTCTCCTGCGATCTCCCAGGGGAGGCAAGGGTGATAAACAGCTGGAAATGGCAGATACCTAGGGTAGACCACTCTTGAGGCTGAGTTTTAGTACACATTGCCCCAAGAGCTAAGGGCATTCAATGTATCACACACATAAGCCACCAAATGGATCACTGTACTTAGCTGCAGCAGAACATGCTGTTATGTGATTGTCCACTCTTGAGTAACTCACTGGTGGAAAAAGTATACTGATGAACCCTGGGCACTGATTTCCAAACTAGTAATTTTCTTAGCATGACTTAAAATGCACCCCCCCTCAAAAACCCCACCAAAATGCAAAACAAACCAAACAACCCAACCCCACCCCACAAATCCCAAACTCCCAACTCTAAACCCCAAACTCTGCAGAAAGGAGAGCAACGCTTCCAGGGAGATACTTGGTACATTCTACCAGAAATGTATTGTCTACAATATCTCAGGTAAGGAATTCTCCAGGAAACTATAGTAGTTTATGGGAAGAACTCTTAAACCAGCCTTATAAAAATCAACATGAGATTTTATTATTTTGTAGAACTTGCTTTCATATATGAAAAATAATTAAAAGGGGAATACAATTAAGCTGAAATTAACTAAGGCTGGATAGATTCACCATAGGAAGTTTTGTTTTCTGGGGTTTAACAGAAACCAACCTGTCATGCTCATCCAAATTGTATTTTGAGATATGTACTGAGCTTAAAAGAAGTAATATTTCATTTGAAAAGAATAAAAGATACTCTTTTGGAACTTACTCTTTTCTGAGGCACAGCTGAATGGTGAAACCAAGCTTTTCCATACAGATATATGAGACAGAATTCATACTCCACCAAATGAGACCTTTACGCTTCCACCTGCATGTTATGGCTCTAATAAACACGTTATCAGCTCATGAAAATGATGGCAAACAGGTGACTGGAGGATTTGATAAGTCAGCAGCAAAGATTAACAGATTTTTCTCAGGGAAAAGCTATGAGAGATTCCTTTATTTAAAACAATTGCAGCATGTGAATTTACTGCACTTAAATCATTACTGGCAATTAGTATGTGTCAGAAAGGTTGCAGCTGGCTCCAATTACAGGTAGAGCTTTTAGAAGCTGAACTTAATTGTATGTGTGATAGCAAGAGGCTGAGCAATACATACCAGTGTAATGGTGCTCCCAGTGCAGAAAGGAGGGCAAGATGTTATGAGCCAGGACCTGATTATTTAACTAGGCCTAGTCCCTGCCTCCTGGGAAATAGATGCTGTAGTGGAAAATTGCTGGGAATGCAACAGTTCACCTTGCTGAGCTTCTTCAGGTGTTGGGGAGAGCTTTGAAACTATGCAATGTATGTAATATGTCTCCTTTGTCCCTCTGTGGTAGGTTTGCCCAATTTAAGGTCCTGCAAGTTGTATCCTACTTGGGCTGCATAATTCATCTAGCTCAAGGCCAGCTGCCTGCTGCCTCAGAGTCCCTGCGGCTGTAGGCAGGGAGTGATTTGCAGGCTGCCTGGGTTATTTGGTGGGACGCTCCCTCTTGTGTAATTGTCATAAGTGAAAAATCTTTCCTTGTATGATGACAGCATGTTGGACTCTGTGATATAAGGTCTTGTGGACTTACGGCTATGTCCTTGGGATGCTTCTGCTCTAGCCATGTTATCAGGATCTCTCTCAGTTACATGATGGCATTTGTTCATGCACCTTTACCCTGGTCATGGACCAAGGCAACTTTTTTGTCATTCCAGTTCTCTCTCTGGTTGTGTAAGTTTGTTTGTTTGTCATGTGGCAAAATAGTGATAATTTGAATAGAAGACTAGAATGTGTTTGATGATATGTTAGGAATGGAGATCACAGTATGTTGACTGCCGTTTCATACTTCCACAGGAAGCAATGTGGTCCAACTTGGCAGAGAAACTTATCTTCAGTGCTCTTGAAGTTCTACTTACGTCAGCAATTGGTATCTCCTCATGAGCTGTGTTGCTTTGCCTAACTCCTGTGTCCTGTTACAGGAGCCTTAAGGTACGGAGGATAAGTATTAATACTCCCATCTAGGGACTCAGTGTTGCATATAAACTTGGTATGTGTCCCTATGTCAAGATGATGCCCTCAGCTGGAGCCCAGGCTTACTGCTGGCTTGTGGAGGAGCTTGTCTACATTTAATGGAAGAAAGGAGAGGGTAGAAAGCATGCTACTTTTTTTGTCTCTTTCCTTCCCTCTCTCAAATGTCCACTGGGGGAGGGAGGCTAAATCTCTGTGATCCAACTGATGAGTCTTCCATTTTCCAACAGAAAGTTGTATTTTGAAATATTTTGTTGGAGAATTTCAACTGTGTGTTACTACTTCAGCTGAACTTATTCATGAGCTGTAGTGTGACTGTATTTGTGTATCCTTGTTCATTAGCCAGCACGCAGTGCTTGTGTGGGCAGAAGGCAGGCATTCTGCAGTATGCTTGTACTGGGGCTGATGCATGGAGCACAAGCATCCTATTGATTCTTTGTATTGCTTATAAACCCATGTTGGTTCAGCAGGACATCTACCATGATACTCATTAGAGCGGCTATTTTGGGAAAGCGGGGTGATGTTTCACATAACATGTGCTAATGTGAAAAGGATGCCATGCTTGTAAAACTAAACTGAAACTTTGTGGGAGAAGCATTAAGCATTTCAGCAGTGCACACAGACAGACTTTCAAGTAATTCCTCCAAAGTATTCAGTCTTACAACTTTCCTACTTACACCCAAGTTCCTATAATGTTGATAATCTGTTTTAAATCCCCAACTCTTTCTCTGGGATTTTGAGATGGTAGTAGTAATAAAGTAACAACTGTGATCTGGGACAAGAGAGCCTGGGATTCCCAAACTCTTCCTGTGTTGATGCACTTTTCTTTGTATCGGCATCAACAGAGGTATTTGCTGCTGTGTAATCAGCTAAGGGAGTTATTTGGAAATAGTGTTCGTTCATTGCGTGAGGCCTTTGCAAACAAAACACTGCTGCTCTCTCCTTGTGAGTTGTTCAAAAGCAACACACCCATTTTTAACACAAGTATATGCTGCCCCTACAAGAAATGATTTGTCGTAAGTCCAGTAGCTAATGATCTGTTCTACCCCATCTATACAGTTCACAGTGTTCACAATGCTGTGGGGCCTGTGGCTGGAGCTCCTAAGCAGCACCTTGTTGCAAATTCTTAAATTTCATAATGAAATGACCCATCCAGCATCACTTCAACTGGGTTGTGAGCTGTTTGTCGCTGTCAGTTCCCACGCACAGAAGTGCCAGCACAGGAGATGGAAATCCAAAAGAAACTTGGAATATGCTAAAGCAGTACCTGCTACATCCCCTTTCCAGGTTTGTCTTGGTGTCGCAAGATAAAGGCCTGTTGTGTGTGTGTGTGAGAGATGTCACGTTCAGGGCACTTGGAGCTGTGCTGCTTAGTGAAAGAGGGAGGAGTGTTTGGAGGTGAGCCATTATTGATGCTAAACCCAACATTTTATTCTACTTAACTGTGCACAGAGAACTGAACTTCAGTGTTACTGGGCCCAAACAGGAGCTGTAGAAAATGGGAAGGGTAAGGTGCAGTGCTCATTTGGCACACATTGCTTCTCACAGGTTCTCTGGAGGCTGTCTGGGATACTATAGGGCCATGGATCTAGTGCCGTGCCGGCATTGTCTTAGGGCTGTGAGTTGCCTTCAACCTCTTTGGTGGATTCAGTGTTGCCAGCTCCATCTAGTTCCTGCAGCTCTCCACACACCAGAGACAGCTCCTTTTATTTTTTGAAATGAAAGCAAAGATGCTCGTCTAGTAAAGTAATTGCTGGGGTGGTTTTTGCCTTCTAAGAAACAAACTATTACTGTTATTAATGCAATTTTAAACAAATGCAACACTGCTCTTAATTGAAACTGCCATGGGGTATGCAAGAAAGTTCATGTCATGAGAAAACCAGGCTGCTAATGGGCTGTCCCTGGTCTTGCTGGCCACATCTTTTCTTTGAGGACTCCAAGAACTGTACAGGTGTCTTTTAATTATACTTCCACAGCTGAATACCCTGCTTGCTTTGTGGGAACAACCTCCATCTTAGGCAATTCACTGTGACGAATAGAGGTTGCAAATAGATTCCTCTCCCTTAGTGGATTTATTTCCTGGAAAAGGGTCTTGGGGCGTAAAGTTCTGGGGAAGTAACTCTAACCTTGCACATGGGATGTATTCTTTCATGTGCAGGCCTCCAGCAATTTGTTCTCTCACAGCTCATGTATTAGAAGAACTTAGGAGCAGTACAAGAGACTTAAAGATAAAACATTACAGTACTAAATAAGGAAACACCTGGTCTTACTTTTGCATTGAATTGTTCCTCAATGTTTTCTTTTATCTTTAGTTGTTATAGTTGTATCAATTACCAGCATTGCCTGTAGAGATATGTTGGGGACTTTTGGTGAGACCTGAGGTCTGGGAGGAGGGCTTTTGTGGTCCTGTTAGCTGCTATGACTGTGTCCTGGAACATGGCTTTTTGGCTTTCAAGGCTCCTATACAGTATGTAATGATACAGCTATAGGAGCCACAATATAGAGAGGTATAGTAGCATATGAAAACTGAAAATATGTAAAATTACCTGTAAGTTCTTCAATGAAAAGCATTCTCTAAATTATTATTATTATTGCCTTCAATTACAATCCATTTATGGCTCTGGACAATTACACCAACAAAAAGAGAGCTTTTTTTCCCTTCAACGATCCTAGCTCTGTGAAGTTGCTCTCAGCTCCAGAGACTCAAAGCTCCTCTCTCTCACCCATTCCCAATTGAGACTGTCTAAAAAGACTTTATTTCTAACGCTTTGCATTGCATTCATGATTATAGCTTGTATGTGAAAAGAAAAGGCTTTAAAGCATGACTTTGTTGGACTGCAATCCTTTTTGTAAAATGAGAGCTCTGGTGACAAGGCCCAAGGATCCTGGCGCTCTGGGAACAACAATGGCTATTGCAGAATTTGGGATGAAAATGGGGAGTCAGCAATACTTGAGGTCACTGCATTTTTTTTTTTCCCCACCGAAGATAGCAGCAATTAAAATTATTCTCACTTGCAAAGGAGCCTCCTTATATTTTTGCTTTACTTTAAATAATCTACCTTTTTGTCTCCCTTCATGCCACAGACTGTGGTAGCATTGAGTTCCCTAATGGCCCAGGTGGCATTTTGAAAGCCACAGGATATGCCTTTCTTCCTTAAAAATCTGCCTAGTGAAAAAGCAGTTTCTTATTTTCACAGGTTTGTTGTCCCCCTGTGTGGGAGGCAGTCCATATTTTGTTTCCTTCACTGCCATTCTCATCCCCCATATTTTCTTCACAATGTCTTCTCTATCTTTGGGCATTAATAGCCGGGCTTCACCCTCCTGGAGGCTCCAACTGCTGGGGATTTCCCTTAGCAGCCAGTCCTTTAGTAGCAGAGCTTTTTCTAAGACCTCTCACTCCCTTGGGAGAAGCTGTCAGCCCACACAGCTTGTCCTGAACAAGGGAATATTTGAAGGTTTTACTTAACTCGCTTTCACATTTTTTCACAGATTAGTATTTTTTTAAACCCCGTTATGTTGTTTTAATTGAGTCTTGCCACCAAAACAAATGAACATTGTGTCACCACATCTCAGTTCCTTTCATACAGCAGCAGCTAAGAGTGTTTAGAGACAGTGCTACCTGCAGAAATGTTGAAGCCAGTGCTATGTATAATCGTGATGGATTACATTCAAGCTACTCCATACATAAATCTGGTCACACCAGAACAAGAACTGTGGAAAGTATATAATGTTAATATATACTCATTACATTCCTCTTTTCACAGGTTCCAAGGCTGTCAGGCTGTCAGGGGGGTGGGGAACTTCAAGTAATGAGGAGTTAGATTTAAACATTTTACTAGAAATCATTGCAGTTCTTTATCAAAAGGAGGGTGATCTTTAAAAAACAGTGCTTCTGTGATGTACAATGGCTGCTAAGGAGTAACAAGTTCTATGTTTGTTGTCTTTTTATTGGTTGCAAAGAAGCTTTTCTCATTTTCTAAGTTTATTGGAAAACGCAAGATTAAAAAATAAAACACCACGTTACAAACTCTGTTTAAAATTTATCGTGCAGCTTTCTACTGCCTTTGAAACCAAAGACAAATTTCCTACTGCTTTTATCAGGAGCAGTATAAAGTCCTAAAAAGATAAGTAATGTTCTTTCTGCCTCATGTGGAAATGCATCATTGGGTTCCTCCCTGGATGGTATTGGCTGTATCTTTATAAGCATACACCAAGGACTGTATTTGGCCCCACAGTTAATATTTGGTTAATTTAATTGACAGAACCTCTACTCAAAATGAAGGCCTAACTGGCCCACAGAGTGGGGAGGAGGAATATAGAGCCATGCAAGGTAGAGTGTCTCCATCCATGACTGCTAGACCAGCAAATCAGTACCCAGTGACACTTTTGAGCTGTAGTGCCTTCCATTGACGCTTGTATCTCTCATACCTCTCATATTTCAGAGCTGTGCAGTCATTGCCCCTAGGAAATCCTTCTCTCTTTTTCAGGGGAGTAAGTGTTGAGTAAGTCATCTAACTTAACTCCCAGATTTGAAACTTCTGCTCATGAGCTTGGCCAGTTCAGGTGGAGGATGTCATGTTACATCAGGTATCTTTCAGAGAAGAGTGGCACTTTAACAGCCAGCTCAAACGGAGGGAATTTCCTTCCCAGGCAGAATGAGCAGGCAGGTCTGTTGCTGATCACCAAGTGTGTGGCTTATTTAACTGGGGTTTTTTTGTGTGTGCTGAAGGCCCTAGCTAGTGATAGGGCTGCCGGGCTCCATTGTCGGCAGTGTACTGGTGGCACTAGGGCTTATATCTGACTTCCTACAGCTGCAAACGTTGCCAGCACTAAGATTTCACAATGCCTGGGACACAACCACTGGGATGAAGGAAAGTGGCTTCTAACTGAATTCAGGCAGTGACAGAGGCTGTAAAGGAAGGGTGGCTATCTGCAGAAGCTGCTCATCAGAGGAGAGCTGCCACCAGCTTTTCATTTACGAAGCCCACTGCCTTTGTTGAGTCTCTTGTTGGTTTCTTATGCCCTGAAATGTTTCTGTCCCAACTGTGGATATTTTTTAACTTTGCATCTCCTACTTGGTTGTGATTTGGCATGGAGATTCATGTCTCTGTTACCTTCAGACTGAATTCCTACAATGGAGGATGAGGATGGAGGCAAGTTGGAGATTCAGCTTGCAAATATGACACCTTTGTATCCTTGGGAAGATAAGCTACTACTACCCCAAGCCTTGACGTTCCTCTTGGCTCCCAGGCTATTGACTGTGATCTGGCTCCATCAGAGCCAGCTAGTTGCTGCCATCCTTGATTCACTACAGCCAAGCCTTCAAGGCCAGGTCCTGCTCATGAAAGCTCCTGTTCAGTCACCTTTGTCCTATGATTAGTATTGACAGGCAGTAACAATCCTGCCTCTGAGCTCAGCCATGGCTTGCTTGCCAGTCAGCATTTTGTTCTCATATTAACAGTAGACACCAGGCCCTTCTGTGTTGCTTATTGTGCTGTTGAGGTTTGGTTTTGAGAAATGCTCTCGACTGCCCCCTTCAGCTAAAGCAAAGAGATAGAATTTTATAGTCCCTTATAGACCTTTGTGTATAGATATAAATAATAATTGCAGTCATACATAAACATGGAAAATTCTAGCATATTGTTAAGTTTTAGCTTTTAATACTATTCTGTACCTTGAGACGCAAGTTTTGTCTCCAGTCAAGGTTAAGTCTTTTTACTGCTGAGATGTTTAGGGGCTGCTTTCTGGTGTTAGCTCGCTCTCGGTGATTCATTCCTCTGGGCTCCTAAGTAGTTGGTTTGCTCAAGGTGTTGTAGCTGTTATCCTTGAGAGTAACACACAGGTCACGTCTGATACAGATAACAAAAGAGACACTGTTTAAAAATGCCCCTCAGTTCTAAGAGTCAATGTTGTTAATAATCCTTGATCTTCACTGGCTGCGTGCAAACTTGACAGCGTGCTTCAAGGGTAGGCTGTTGCTGTTTGCAGTTTTAACAAACAAGCAGCCGTGCTGCGGGATGCATATTGGGATATCATTAGGATCAGAATTACTGAACCATGTTATCATCTAACCTGGGATCACATCTCAGATTTCCCAGTCAGCATAGGACTCTCTCAGATCAGGTAGCTGTTGAAGCTCAAGTTGGCAGTCACAGAAAACAGGAAGAATTTGAAATTGAGGTCAGAGTGGGTGACAAGACTCTATCTCTAATGATGATAGATATGTCTGGGACTTACTGACATTTTCACTTCCTTTTTAAACATGGGTCTAGATCTGAAGACTGTTTCTGAGGTTTTCTGGTTCCTCATGGTAATTGTATTCAACTCATTTCTGGAAGGGTAAATTGGCATAGGAGAACCCTGGCAGAAAAGAAACATAAGTACAAAGCAAATACACATAATGTTACAAGACCATATGGGCAGATTCAGCCTTACCCAAATGTGGGGGCTGCACCCTCCCAGAGCCTCTGCCATATCCCATCAAGTGGACAGTGCTGTATCTTTAGTGCTGGGAAGAAAAACAGTCCTCTTGTTGTGTGCTCTGGTGAAACTGCATCTGTAGGACAGACTGTATCTATTATGCGCATGTTGGAAAAATGAAGTAAAGAAAGGGAGAGAGGTTATAAGCATAAAAGATGGGTACATTTTTTTCAACGCAGCATGCTACATGTAGCACTGGCAAGCTAATTGGTAGTGGACTGCATGACTCCAGGCTCAGTTCAAATCCTGAAATTCCAAGACATGAGAGTTTCTTTTGAACTCACTGAGAGGTACTGAATTCGGGTGCATCTGAAGCTGATTTCAGATCTGACCTTTGCAATAAAAACATGTATAATATGGTGGACGTTTGATTCATGATACACCCCTGGGTACCTCAGTCTGTGGCACACATGCTTGCTGTTCCAAAATCAAGACAGATAAGCAAGGGTGGGATTGCTGAGATTTTGAGGATGTGGGGACAGGGGGACAGGGTTAGGGGGTGGATGTGGTAGTGTTGGGGTAATGGTTGGACTTGGTGATCTTGAGGGTCTTTTCCAACCAGAGTGATACTGTGATACTGTGATACTGTGGGAATGAAGCTTAAGCGTGGAAAAGTTGCACACAGTCACAGACTTTTCCCATAGGCATCAGCAAATCCCTTGAAGCCTCTCCCTTTCTAATTTTAGTGATAGAGATGGTGTTTTTGCAGGAATTTATAATTGCTCTTGATTTCTTTACTTAGAACTTGCATGACTTGTTTAAACGGCTTTGCAGTTATGGAATTCTTTTGCAACGTCTTAGGAGGACACTAATGCAATATAAGACAGACTAGGCCTGACCCCAGGGGAGTTGAGACATGGGTTCAAAAAGTCATATTCACTTATTCTCTCTGCAACCTAAGGACAGAATCATGTTTTGCACCTGGAGTACTGGTTTGTCCAAGGCACAAGCTGCCCCCAAATATTGCTTTCCATCTTCATGTTTTTCTATGGTTTTGAAATGATCTGCAGGAGTTATGCACATCTCTTCTCTAAAAGGATGCCCTTGTTTTTCCTGTCACTGCCATGGGTACTTCCCTGTGGGTCCTGGGATATAGGAAAGGATTGTACTTCTGGAATGAGAACATCTATTTACTTGCCTTGCAGCATGCTAGATTAAAGATAACACGATCCTATGATGTTAATTGTGTGTTGCTATAATGTCCTTGTGGAAAAGCTGGTGCATTTCTGGAATAGAAGCATACTGCGGAAAGTCAGTGCAGGTTTCATCTCCTGGTCTGCACAAACTGTCAGCGTGCCCTTGAGCAAGATAGTTGGTCTCTGTGTAACTCAATTTCTTATGAGTACAATTGAAATAAGAGCACTTCCCTGTTGTCTCCTTATGCTGGGGTGAGAAGTGCATTAAAGACTGTAAAATACTTGTCATCTGCAATGGTTGAGCCTTATAAACCATGAAGATAGCTGTTAAAATACCCGAATAAACAATCTGGCCAGAAAAGCCTGGGCTTTCCATGAGGTATTGCAACCATTGCTTTGCCTGCCTGTGCCAGTGTGCTGTACTGCCTTGTATGTCACTGTTAATCAACATTTCCCTTCCTGAAGGGATTTGTTGAAGGAGCACCATTTTACTCCATCTCAGACAATGCAGGCTGTCTAAAATCTCTGGGAATGCTCATCACAGACAGTAAGTTCTGAGATGGTGCTAACACCTTGTAAGGGACCTGCTAGCCCGAGGATTCTGTTGGTACTTGGGTGTTAACTGAAGATGGCCAGGGCTTCTGTACTGTCCTAGATCAACATACTTCATTGTAGTTCACTGCATACGGCATCTTGCATCATATCTCTCTTGTTAAATCAGTGGAATTATTTAAATAAATTATTTTTATTAATTTATTATATGAAAAATTTTAGAGCACATTCCTTTGATGTGTGATATCCTAATCACACCCGCAGGGCATTAGCAGGCACAAGGCACATCTGAGTGTCTCTAATTCCCTAGTGGTGTGATTATATCTCATAATATTCACAACCCCCTGGAGCTTCTTTACTGGTATAAATAAATCAATTATTTAAGTCAAATACTTTGATCATTAGAAGCTGCCAGTGAGTGCTTGAATGCCTGAGCTGTGCGATTCACCAGGAATGATCTTGCCTCTCAAAATGCTGAGCAGCTGAGCTGAGTGCTACCAGCGCTTCATTTCAATCTGCTTTATAAATTAAATTAGAAGTCGGTTTCCAATACTTCATCCTGGATGGCAAGGAAGGGAGAACTTTACAGGGGTGGAATTATGAGATATTGCTGCCAACAGATCCTTTTATCATTTAACACTGCTGTCATAGGTTAAATATGAGTTACTGTTCATATTAACTAATAGCTATTATACTAAAAACTGACACAGGGATTCCAGCTAATGCACCATGAACCTGGTTCACACACACTGCATCATATTAACTATTATTTGCACATATGGATGGAAAGGAGTTTTGATTCACTTGGGATATATGGCAAATTAGCATTTTATATCATATTAATGAAGTGCTAATTGCTCCTTGCAACCTTTTCTTGTGCAAATTGAATAGGTCCTATTTGCATTGTCATGTAACTGCTGTATTACCTTGCAGCACTTTCATTAGGATGAGGCAGCACAGAGTTCATCAAGGAAAAATATTAGTAATTATGAGATAATTAGTTATGAAACTAATATTGTTTAAAGTAGAGCAGAGCTACAGCAATTGACTTTGGTTTAGCTTGGGAATATTTTTTATTAATAGGTTTTATAACATATCTTTCATTTTGCATATATTCAATGGACATCTTTACAAACACAGCTCCCTGCTCCAATTTTTTTTTTTTTCAGTTCCTGTTTTGTCAGGGTGCTTTGCATCTTCTAATGAAACACAGCAAAAAAAAANAAAACAAAAAAAAAAAAAAAAAAAAAAAGAAAGGGAGTAGTTTATTGCTGGCCATTTATCTCTATAATGAATCACAAGTCTGGAAGTTTTGGAAATTGAGAAATAGGAAAATATCTCTAAAGATACCGAATTTACAGGTGTCCACCAATCTGACCAAACAGCATCCAAGTCTGTAACACAATTTAAAAAATGTTGAAGATGTTTCAGTCTTAATCATTTGCAGAAACTTGTTAACTGTCACAGATAAAATTCTCCATGAAAGTAAAATATAGTATGTGGCATTTTCAGCCACGACAGGTATTTTGGGGGAGAGGGAAGAGGTGGAAAAAATGAGGCAAAAAAATTGAAAAGTAGTTCCATGCTAAATCGGGCATGTTTCCATGATTGTGGAGGAAGCATGATTAATTTCTGAAGCCTCTGTAGGGAAGGTACACAGACAAAATGACATAAATCTACATTAGAGGATTTAAATGCTTTTGCCAAGAAAAAAGTGAGCTGAACTTTAGGTAGCAGAACCCTTTGCCAGTCAATTAATCCAGATTTAGGGCCTGCATCTTTTTTTTTCCAGTGAAGTATTGGATATGGACAGGTTGCAAGTTACAGCCGAAGGTGATATGACAGCTTTATTGCTGTTTCATGGGCAACATGTTGTCTTTGATTGGGAAATAGGCTCTGGACTTACAGAAAGGTATGTACAAAGAAATGCTTTGAGATATTTGTATTATTAAAACAAAGGCTGTTAATACAGATTGACTAGTATTCTCACTCTCTCTCTTTTTGCTGTGTATGCCTATGCATTTGTGTGGATGTAGACCCATGTATTTATTAAAAAGGTAGCCTCAGCTTGAGATAAAACTGAATGAAGGAACTGTGGATAGTATAGTCAGTCTGCCACTGAATATATTTTCAAGTGTCCGCAGGGGAGAAGAATTAGGACTTGCACCTCAAACAGACTCCATCCAGCTGTACAAACAATTGCACAGGACGTTGTCCCAGGTAAGTATGAAGAAATGCAGCAAGTAAAGACCTTCTTGCTGACTTAGACTTAAGAGTGTTTCCAAACAAGCACAAGCAGCTCAGCATGTTTTTCAGACCTGCAATCTAGATAGGGGCATTTGCAAATTGCTTTGTTTTGCCCTGTATGCAATCCCTGCTTGCCTGATGTAAAAAATGTGGATCATCTGGATTTCAGCTGTGTTCTGTCCAGCCAGAGGCCAAACCAGAAATACTTGATTATGGTGATACTTGCATCCAATTTGTTCTGAACCAAAGGAGTTGTATTGGTGAGCTGAAGAAAACTGGCTTTGTGACAACATCTGCTCTTTGCTTTTGCAAAATGCTTTCCACCCTGCCTACATAAGTTTAGGCTTGCTGAAGCNTATGGCATTCTGGGAGACTTTAGCAGATAGCTCTGAGAACACAAATATTATTTTATTGGTAAAGTATGGTATCAGCAAGGTCTTACCTGACAGCAGTGCACTGAAGCTTGCTGTATAGTGTACGTCACAGCTGAAGTATTAACAGGCTTGTTAGTTATCACAAGAAAAGTGGACCCTGCAGGGAATTGTTTACTGTATGTAAGAAGATGAGGAGGTCTTGGGTGTGGACAGGAGAAAAGGGTGATGCGACAACCTCACGAATTTTATGGGTTTATGTTAAACAAACAGCTGTGGTAACATCAGGAGGTTATCAGGAGCCTGAGGACATCCAAGAGCAAAGCTCTGGCAGGGAGATAGAGGAATCAGATGCACAAACATTCTTCCCTGCTGACAGGTAGGGCTGCACTGGTATATTCTTCTGCTAATTGAAACAAGTCCCGGAGAGGAGCTGAGCAGAAAGGGAACTTTTGGTAAATGAGGAAGGCTGCTTCTTGCTTCACAAGCCACTTCCTGTATTACATGCTCATCTCTTTTCCAGGCATTGCTGACAAGAGTCCTTGCAGAGCTCTGGAGGCTGACACTGGGCTATGCAGCTTTTAAGCTCTAGTTAAGAGTGTAGCTTAAGCTTATGGCTACCAAAAGTCATTTATGTATAGCACAGTGTTTGGTGGCCTGTGAGAAATGAGTTCAACTTCACTGTAATTCTCACAGTTACTTTACCTGGATGAAAAGGCACCCCAGATTTCCTCAATTGTCGTAGTTTTTTGCTGTGCCTATGGAAATAAAGGGCTCTGAGTGAGTGTGAAGCAGAGCCAGCAACTATGTGCCAAGGAGGGGACTGCAAATCAGGCTTGGAGACACCTTGTTGCAATGACGTGGAGGAGACTTCATTTCTCCTGCTGAGATAGATCTCTCTTATTTGTTTTAAAAAAGAAAAAAAAATTTAAAGGAACACTTCCTTCTATGGGCCGATGAGTAAGACACTTTTCAGACACCTAAAATGAGTAATCTGAAAAATTAATAGTTTGGAGTCCAAAGCAAAGTTTGTGTGACCTCGGAAAGGGAGGGAGAGAGAGACAGAGAGTCTTTAAGGGAATGACAAGAATCTAAAAATATTGATTTCAATTTGCCATGGGAGGGAGCAGAAGAAACAAGCCATTGGAACAAGTTCCTGAAGCTTCCCACTAGCTGGAATGTTGAACACCAGAGTGAAAACAAACATTTCTATAAGGTTTGCCTTCCCAGAAAAGATTAAGTCCAGTCCTTCTCGCCTTGCATGCTGTTGCTGGCAGCATCTGGTCCTGTTTGAAACAGCAAAAAAGGCAGGACTTTTGGTGCATTGATCTGGTACTGGTGGTTGTGGAAAAAGAGGAAAAACGATGGAGGACATCTTATTTGGGGGGGTGATGGGGACGAGACAGGCTGCGGCAGGGTCCAGCTTGTACACTTGTGAAGGGCTGTGCTTAGCCTCTGGGGCTGGAGGGAGAAGAGAGAACAGTCATGCTTTGTGCAGAAACCCAAGGCAGCCCTGCCTTCATCAGAGCTCTTCTAAGGATGTCTGTGTCAGGCATCAGAGTCCTCAGTGCAGATTTCACAAGGCATTCTGAGCCTGCATGCTTTGATTCTGCATTTTGTGTGATTTCTGTCTAACTACCATCTCAAGAATATTGCTTCTGGGTTAGGAGCCCCAGTACACCCTGCCTCACATGGCCCAACTTTCCCTTGACAGGGAAGTGTACTGTATGTGTGTGTCTCCAACTGGCTGGGCAAGAAGGAACCTCTGATATTTGACTTGACTTTTTCTTCTTTAATACAGAGTCCAAGCAAAATCACAGTCCTGTAGCTTGGCTTCTTTTAGAGTAATGAAGTGACTGAAATAGGATGATAAATTGAAATTTGGAAATTGAAATGGCTTAAAATCAATGCATCCAAAGGTGACCAGGCTATTAACATGAGATGAACTTTCTTGTGACCTATATGCATGCAAAGATTGACACCTATACAGGATCAAAGGAGCTTATGAAAGGCTAGAGTACATGAGAGGAAATTGAAAATGTGTAGGTTGTCGATCTTAAGATTGGCCTTTATTAGTTATTGTACATAATAACTATTGTGTCAGAAATGAAAGGGATTAACTCTCACCCAAGGTACTGCACCTGAGCAAATATTGTCTTGCCTGGGTGAAATTTGTGCCAACACAAAGAAGACCTGGTATGAGGCTATGTACTGCTTAAGTCTCACTTAAGTCTTCAAAATAAGGATTTTGCAGGATTATAGTGGTGCACAAATATAAGGACAAATTTCAACTGTTACATGACTACGGTGTATGTCCCTGGGACTTCTGGAGTAATGTAGAGTCTCACCAGAACACATCAAAGCCACTGAATAGTACTTTCTCTGCAGATTGATGACTTTCCAGGTTTGGGAGTTGTCATGTCACTGAACTGAAGCTCTGAAGGGTTGTTAGAGGGAAATTAACTGGGTAAGTGGGTTTTAATGGCCGGATCTTTTATTCTCTGCTGTATTTTCCAATGGCGCAAATGCTTTGGTCTATGTGAGCAAGAAGGGGAATATTTTGCTGTGGTCAATAGTTTTTTCTCAGAAATACTGTAAGTATGAGACCACAGTTGACAGTTTGCTGTTGGAAGTGTGAACAGAAAACACTCAAATTTTCAGAATAAAAGTAACGAACATTTTCAGGTCAGAGGAAGAAAATTCTCAGTCTGGAGGACAAAGGAAATATTTTTAATATTTTTCATGCTGATTCCTTCTGTTTACATCTGCTTTCAGCAGATGACACCCTCTTCTCAATCACACTCTTGCATCTGTGCCCAGTTTGCACACCTCTTGCTAAATATTTTCCTGTTCGTGGAAGAATGGTGAAATGGTTTCACAAGAGTGCAGACCATTTGCTTGACAGCCGTTCAGAAATTTAATTGTCTGTCTTCAGTGATAAGGTGTGCCTATGTAATCTGGACTGTAACCACCAGAGGGGAAAGAAGTAGAATATAATCTTGTACACACAGTATTTTCAGGAAAGCTTTTCTTGGGTTTTTGGGAGATTCCAATATTTTTTATGTCTGCCCTTACTCCTGCCACAACATAGGCTGAGGGGAAAAGAAATGGGGAACCTCATGGTGTCTTTCTGTAAAGCTGTCCCTCCTGTGTATTAGCTGGTTTCCAGGGATACCTCAGAGAGATGCCTCTGTTTTTCCATGTATGTTCCAAGACATGGAAATTGCTAATGATGTGTGAGAGGCTTGGGGACACTGTCATTTAAAACTGTTCCTTCTGAGAGGTTGTGTGAAACTGTTTTGAAAAGGCAATGTTTTTGAGGGGCTTGTGTCACCTGCTATCCTCCCTATGGTTTCCACATTATAAAAATACTTTCCTTCCCTATAAAGCTAGTATTGAACATTGAACCCTGGCTGTATGGCTGACTTACTAGAGTTGCTGGTTAGTTTGAAGGATCATTTTACACTTTTTTCCCCTCAAGTTTTTTCTTAAATGCAACCCAAATATATTCTGATCTGATTTTATTAGATTCATTTGTCCTGCACTCTCATCCTCCCCTTTCCTTATTTAAATTGATATTACACATATAACTGTAAACAGTGTATTTTTATGTCTTGCATTGGCATAGTGGTTGTGTTCTGATCTGAAGGTGATTAGTGATCTGAGGAAGCCAGATCAATGCTGGTTTAAGAAAAGCGATCACAGACCTTTACTCAGTGGCATGTATGGTTACGTACCTTCCTGTCAGTCCACAGTAGAGCACTGAAGCAGAGATTGTTCCTCCTGGTGAAAGGAAATATAATTTTGTAGGTTTAAATAGTGCTGCAATCAGCCTGCTTTTAGCTAGTGCTTATTATATTGAGTTTGTTGGCTGATAAATTGATCCCATCCTACTCCTGAGTGTCTATGGATATTGTGTTTCTTGTGTTGCCCTGGCCAGTATCTAGTGATCACAGCTAGATCACAACTGCTTTTGCTTCATGGCCTTTACTGGCAAAACCCTGGGCTTGTGTTTTGTTCTTTTGAGTAGCTGATAATCTATAACAACAGTATTTACAAGTGAAAGTGAATAGAGCTGCTTTGCTTGCCAAGAGCCCTATATGCTTCTCTGACATATGAGGAGGCCATAGGGCGGTGATGGGCTCCTCTATCCTGCATCTATTATTTGCCCAGTGTAGAAACACTGAAGAGCAGTTCATTGTCCTCACAGGATCCCTGTGAGGCTGGCAGTGCTGCTGTCACCATTTTGCAGATGAGGAAATTTTTTGGCAGAACAGAATCAAATGACATAACCAGCATTCCTCTAATATATATCAGATGGTGATATATAGAATGTGGGAATTCTGCATTGTATCACCTTATGCCTCCTTCCCAAGTTTGGCTGAAGACTTTGCAGTCTTCTTGATTTCTGTCCTAGTCAAAATTGCTCCATCATCTGCTCCAAATTAATTTCTGTAGGTTTTTCTTAATTTCCCCAATAAAAATATTGGAACACTTTTGTGACATGTTTACAAAGTACATGGAGATGAGAGGAAGTCTCGGAGGAGTCATATTGCAGATGTTAAAATTTGCACTTGTGTGGCTTTGACCAAGCTTTGAGTAAGCGGCAAGCAAGAACCTTTCTGTCCTAGGTGTGTTTCTAGAGTCTTTACTTTCCATAGTCAACAACAAGTTTTGGAAAGCACAAAGGTTTTCCCTCAGTATGTTTTTGATACATGAAAGCAAAAGCAAGGGAATAGCTATTTATTTATTTTTAGGGGGAAAAATGCATTTAGATTTTTGTTTTGACCAACTTGCTCCTACTTTGAAAAGAAGTAGAAAGGAAGAGGGGGAGGAAAAAATGGGAGACAGAATCAGAAATTTTTCAGTCTTATTTATTTCTAGAAAAAACATCACTGGTGAGCTTATTAGTATGGCATTTTTGGTGGAAATACAGTATTTCTGCTGGACAAACTGCAAGAATGTTTTATCTCATGGAATTTCCCACTCAGGAATGGAACAGTTCTTCATACTGCCACAGCTGCTTCAGCTCCTAATATGGATTTAGCAAATAGCTCAAAAGTACCCATCAGATCCCAAAGACGCAGCTGCTGTGGTGGTTTTTCAAAACCTTAAAGAGGCATACCAAAAAATGTCAGGAAAGACCTTTGCTATAAAAAGTCGGTTGCAAAATAGGAAGGATCCTACATTTTGCCACCGTGTTATTAGCCATTTGTTTTGATTTCTGTCACAGCAGGTTCTGCCTTGAATATGCCATGAAATTTGTTTTTGGTATTGTTTCGTGTACACTGAGCCCAAGCAAAAGCCTTCTGTGAGGATGTCAGTGCCATTTTGCTTTTAGAGGTTGTAGCTTTCAGCTTGATGCTGTCTTGTAGTGACACTACTCTTGTTCATCCTTGTTTTGATGTTCTTTCGATGTAAAATGCATTTTCTGAATAAGTTTGCTCCTTGTTTATAATTCAGATGGATAAAGCCTATTTTCATGGACTTTTAATTATGCAGCATTTAAATCCAGGGTTCATTTTCTTTCAGAAGAATCCTCAGAGGGCTATTAAATACCGAGATACCGCTTTGGTTCAGGAAGTGTCTGAGTCACAAAGTGCTGCAGAGAGTGTACTGAGGAAGTATCACTACATACTTACCCTAATCTCATACTTTTTCCTAAGTTTGTGCTGTTGGCAAGTGCTGGAGGCATGATGGATTTGTAGTCCAGCTCCTTTATGTCCTTGTAGACACAAAATGTATGTATGTCCTCATTCCTCATACCTTTTTTGGATCTTGCTTACTGCATTTCTTATTATGCAACTGGAAGTTGCTTACAGAAAGGTAAATGTGTTTTAGGATAATATCCTAGCAGAAGTCCCAGACTGTATCTGCGTTAGTAACCTGCACAGGGCCAGGAGCAGTGGCATGTAGTGACCTGTGGTGTTTAACTGTTAGCATGTTCCATTGCACGGTTTTTCCTGCGCCAGCCAGCACTCTCTGCAATGGTATCTGGATATGGGTTAGGGCAGCAGCATGAGCCAGAGACTGTTCCAAGCAGGCAGGTATGGATGAGGACTCCTCTTTGGGGAGTGAGCAGAAGGACAGACTTTAGCCATATGGACATGGGCTGTGCCATAAAACTTGTGCCCAGGGGCAGGGAATTGGCCCTGAACTGCTTTATTTTCTATTCCAAGGCAGGCCTGTTGATTTCTGCGCCGCGGTGCCAGGCCCTAAGACAGAATGCATTTACAGCTCTCTGTATACAGGACGTAATTTTAATGCTTGGCTCCCACTGCAAAATATGTCACAGCGAACTTCAAGAGGATTGTTTATGTCCCCAGAACCTTAAGCTGGAATAATGACTCTAATTTATTTATGCACATTTTGACAGCTTGTTATGTTTTATTCTGTAAAGCTAAATGTGGTCTCAACACCTTGGAGTTATTGCTACTAAGTAATGATAACAGGGACGGATGGGCCATTTTGTCTCTGAGCAGAGATCTTTTCCACTCTGTAAGGATTTGAAACCACTGTCCTTGTGTCTGCATATCTGTTTGAGAAAGGATGGTGAAACTGAGGGGTGATGTGGCCTAGCTGCATAACTGAGCAGGAATGGATCAACTCTACATCAGCAAGGAATGCTTGACTAACCCAATACCCAGTGACCTTAGCATGAGACCTATCACAGTCAGAAAGAGATGTGGAACTCTGTCCTAGATAGAGATCTGTAAATGCTTGCTCTATATCTAATATGACTCGGTTTCTGTTTTGTATCTGCTGAATGATACAGTTTGGGTACCCCCTTAGGAGACAATCAGTCTCTTTTTTTTCCATGAACATCTGAAACACGGTTAGACCCCTTCTGGTCTGAAAGGGTTGGACGAGATTGTATAATTTACATAACCATAGTGTTTTCTGTGTCTAATATAATGGGTTAGGTTTGATAATACATTTACAGCTAATCGAGGTGTTCATAGGAGCACTGGATAGTTTTGTAAACCAGTAGGATATCGTATCGGTGGGTTGTAAGGCAGTCTTGACCAGGAATTTAAATTAAAACAAAAGAAAGCAATTGTAAAACCAAAGCATGAGACATTGGATTCTGTATGACTTCACATTTCTTTTTCTGTTCTCTACAACAATGTCTATACTGTTAAAAAAAATGGTGAGGAAACATCCTCAGGCACTGCATTGTCTACACTTGAAGTTTTAGGAGAGTCCTTGGCAGGCTTTAGACCTCAGCCAACTAGGAGTCTACCAAATAATTTATGGGCACCATTCAGGGGTTAACTCCAACCAGGGTTCCATTCTGAACTGGTACCTGACCATCTTGTTTTAGAGGCTAAGAGGGTTAAAAGCAGAGGGAACTGTCTGCAATGAGTGGCTGTAATCCCAAAGAGCAGTCTCAGGCTTGTTCAATTTTCTGGTAAAGATGTAGCTAATGCAAGCTTACTTCTATACCATATACATTTGGAAGCAGTGCTGAAATGGGGAAGGGAAGAAAGAGTATGTTTAACCTAATCCAGGATGTATGGGGATGACAGAAATCACATTAACACAGACTCTTAATTCCTTGCTGAATATATTCTATTGGCTCTAAGCAGTGGTAGCACAAGAAAAATAACATTCATGACGGGCCAATGTGGATCCCTGGAGTCTCTGTAGGGACGGCTGAGAGACAAAGCTGTAAATATGTCATGATAGACTGAAAAGAAAGAGGTACCACTCTAGAGGGGAGCTCAGTGCATAAGCGTCGGCTCATGTTCCCTAACTTGAGTNCCTCTTATCCACTACTCCAACAACGTAGTATCCAGAGCCAAGGTTTTTTTAGAAGTCACATAGTGAACACTAGTTACTGCTTCAGATACAATGGGAGGGTGTTGCTCTGCTGCTGATACAGATACTGATAAGAATGATCAGGTTACCCTTTATTTACTAACTCCTTAATCAAGCTAGGTTTATACTCTAAGAGAGAGAGATGTGGCCACAATAGAATTCATGTGCAAAGTCATTTACCATCGAATTCCAGTGGCAGTGATTTGGTTTTCTCACTCCTGCCCTGGGGGACAGCTGTTAATGACCAAAGTCAACGTGACAAGTGACCATCTTCACAGTCTAAACAGGTGCATCTGCTTGAACTTGGAGAGTGACCTGAATTCTCACCTCGTTTCTGTCTCTTGTAGAGGTCCTTCATATCAGGATTTGAATCTCATATCGCACACGTCTCACAGGGATGTCAAGTTTATCATGATGATGCTTGCATATAGTTCCATAATCACTGTGGCAGTTCTCTGGTCACTAAAGTAACTTCCTGGGAAAACAATGTGAAAATTGTGAGTGTTAGTCTGTGATTTATGGCATTTTAAAGTAATCAAATGCAGCTGAAAATACTGATATGTAAAAACTTCGGCCAAATCTTGACTATAACCTTATCTTAAAACTGTCAGAGTACTGCATGCTCCTCTGTCCTTTTTGTGAGAAGGCAGAAATGTATTCAATTTCCTGAAATGATTGCCATTCTTGTTGTTAGCAGAGGCAGAACTTGAAGGTCGTTGAAGAAATGAGCCACTGGGAGTCTGATATAAGTTGAGTTATACCATCAGTGAACTCTGTTGTTGTCAATCACAGGCATTTCTCCGTGGTGTTTTAGCCTTGGCTCCAAGTCCTAGCCTAAAGTATCTAGTTTCTTTTCAGAAGTGGCTGGTCCTGACATATAGTGTAGATTGTACAGCCTGGTTTTAGGACATTGCCTTGCACTCTTGTTTCGTCTTGTAAAATACGCATAGTTCATCTCTAGTTGTGTCCCCTTTTCAGACAGGAGGCACTGGGAACAAGAAGTAGCTGGTGGAGTTCTTGCAGCAAGTGTTTCATTTTATTTGGCTGCTATAGGGTTTTTGATATACTAGCATGATTTTTTTTTTGTTGTCTGTGAATTCATGTGAAAATAAATTATGGAGCTGAGGCCTGGGCTGCATTAGGAAGTTGCCCTGCTTTAAATTAATTCTCTGTAAAGTCAAATGGGACCTCTGGATCTTTGGAAAGGCCAACCACCGAATGCTGTCACATTTTCATATCCTATGGAAAGGAGTCCGCATCTTCATACTGCTGCCCCAGAGAGATTCACCCTGCAGGACCATGGGTTCATTAGTTTTCTGGCAGATAAGCAAATACATCATGGCAAACTTAAAAACTCATCTTCTTTTTGAACTTTTCTGTTTGTTTTGTTTTACCCTCAAGACCCACAGTTTCTGTGCCGTGAGGTGCACTAGTGTTTATCTCTAGACTGTCGTCCCCTGATCTTTATTAGCCCTTTGAAATCAAACGCACACTGTGCATAAGTTGCCAAGCTTAGTTCTTCAGCTAAAAAATGCCTAGCTAGCTAGGTGAAAATAAGCTGCTTTCTAAAGACTCTAGTCTCCGGTCCAGTCAGGGTACGTGGGTATACAGAGCTACAGCCCACAGTAGCTTTTAGCATTTTGAAGTGTATGGACATATGTAAAAAGGAGATTGTGACTTTATATGACCTCTATAAGGAGTTGGCTCAAGGTTGTATATTTCACTTTGGTCTGTATTTTGCTAGCTTTTGCACCTATGGAATAGCATCTTCCTCTGCAATAATCTCACCTATATAATAGTGTCAGAGTCTGTCCTACCAGCTGGAGTGAGCTATTTCTCACTGTATCTGATACTGTTTCCTTTTTATCTGTTGAGATAGAGTGCTTTGCTGTGTATCCTGATATCCCATGGCTCTCTTTTTGGAGCTCTGTTCACACATCTTGATTCCATCTGTACTCTTGAAGAGGCCTGTTAGGTGGAAGATGTATCTGTCAAACACATGTAGATTCTGGACAGCAGCCCTTCACGGGTCACGCCTTGAAACATTACTAATTTGATTTCAAAGGGAGCTATTACAAAATGTCTTTTGTGTTGTTAGGCCTCAGGAGAAGGACCTCAGTTGGACACAGTGAAATGCTGCATTTGCGATAGGCATGGAGCCCCTTGTTGTAACAGATACAAGAATCAGTCATGTCTTTGTCTTGGAGCTCGGCACCTCTTCAGGAGGAGACCCCTGATGAGAGAGGGGTATGGCTGAATGTGTGTAAAAGGTCCAGGGGACAGAAACTTAGTGATCCACAGCATCCATCTGATGCTGTCCAAAGCTGTTGAGCAACCTCAGGAAATGAGTGGAAATCTGACTCTTGTTTGACTATCCTGAGTCCTGAAAGTGGGATGATGGGTGCGAGGGGGTTGATGTACACATCTGCGCACTCTGTGGCAGTGCTTTGAAGATCTGTGTTGTAGCCTGTGGCTTTTTATGATGCAGTCATGTGCATTTTTAAGACTAAGAATTGGACACCTTTGTGCTTGAAGTTAAGCATGACCGTGACTCATTCAGCTGTCACTCATATAGACTTGGTGTGAGAACCATATGGATGGGAAGAAGTAGCCTAGACCCAAGATACAAGTTCATGGATTTTAAGACAGGAGGCCAAACACTGAAACAGCATCTGACAAAAGTGAGTAATTGGTCAAAGTTTCCACTTCTATTTGGTCAAATTTCCAACATAAATTAATCTATTGTCTCTAAGTAGTGGCTTTTCCTGCTGGTAAGCTGTCAATTTGCCCCCACATCTACTTTGCTATTTGCAGTTAGTTACAGTTGCTCATCCGCTGCACAATCTCTGAGCACATTAGAGACATAGCAGTAGCCTGACTGGCATTTATAAACAGGCAACGCTTGGGACTTAGTAATACTCTAACTCAGTGCACTGGTGTGCCAAAATAAAGGTCATTTCAATTTCATGTTATGTCATGCAGTTTTGAAGTGACATGTGTTTAATGAGTTATCTCCAGTAAATGGATGATAGCAAGTATTACACTAATAGGCTTTGATGATATGCCCACAAAAAACCCTCCAAACAACAACACACCAAAAGGCAGAATCTTTCAAAAAATATTAAACTGATATTTTACCAGAGAGAGAGAAAAAAAGAAGAACAAAGATTCAAACTCCTGCCCTCAGGCTTCCATAATGAAGAAAATTAGGCTTTTTGGCTCTTTAGGGATGACAATTTGCAGAAGTTTCACAGTAATTTATTTAAGTGTGCCCATCACTACAGAGATTGAGGCTGATCTTCTGATAGGGACAGGAGAACATGAGGGGCCCAAGTTGAGTTTGTCACAGAAGCTCTATCACAAAACTCATGACAGGACCACTAAAGGAGTGGGAAACTGGTCCCTGTGTGTATGGAGCCTATATTTGTGCATAGAAAGGTTTGGAGTGGTTTCTGTCTTCTCATACAGCAAGACCTGTTTGTCTCGCCACTCTGCCCAGTAGCCCAGCTGGTTGTTCCCTGCCATCTTTCTGTCAGGCTATTGACTCAAGCAGGTGCAAACTGGAACACAGGAGATGTTCTTGTTGATACAGATATAAGAATCAATCATGTCTTTGAAGACAAGAATATCAGAAAACACTTTTTCATAGGGAAGGTGGTCAAACACTAGCACAAGTTGCCCAGAGAGACTGTGAAGTCTCCATCCTTGGAGATATTCAGAAGCCACCTGGAAGGGGTCCTGGGCAACCTGCTTCAGGTAGCTCTGCTTGAGCAGGGAAGTTGGATCAGATGATCTCCAGAGGTTCCTTCCAACCCCAACCATTCGATGATGTGATTCTAAGACTGCTTGATTAGGCTGCTGACATCTTGTCAAAGGCTTAAAGGCATTGAACAAAATCTGTTACCCAGTCTTCTTCTTGGGAATGTTGTTTCTGGTGTTGTGTGGCACATTAAAAAAATTAATAGTTCCTTCAGTACAGAATAGGAGAGAGAACTGTTTTGATTCTTGGTGGTGTAGTTTTCCAGTGTGCAGGAGGTTCATTGCATTGAGACTGTCTCTGCAAGGAGGATGTGTGAAGACTATAGGAGGTAGGGTGAGCGTTAGTAAATTGCTGGTAGTGTAAACACTGGTAGTGTACACCTTTCAGCAGTTTGCAACAAAGCCTATAGCAGTTGGGCTTTTCAAAAGTTGCTTCTTCATATTCTATGTAGCATTTCATAGTCAGAGAATAAACTGTCTTTTGAGCTGGTTATGTACGAAGTCTTGTCTTCTTTTTGGTCACTACTCCCATTGAAGTCAAACTGAATGGTGCTGGTGATGTTATATAGTACTTCATCTTAGGTACACAAACTGCAAAAAGGCTTCTATGTTGTACAGAGATGCTAAATCTCTCTGTGATGTTTAGCTGATCAGTTGGGTTTTTTGGGTCAATGGTTATATGACTTTATTTACCAGATGACAGCTAGGTTCATACAAATAATAATTTAAAAAGTAGAAAGAGACCATGTACTTGCTGTCTTAAGCAGTATAATCAAATTTAATAATACAACCATTTGGTACTGCTCTAAATTGTGCTTACAACCTGTTCTACACTGTTTTACTACACCCAGTAATCATGCCAAGTATAATGTAAAATTAATATTCTTCCAGTACATGTGCATGAGCACTTGCATGAGCTTCATGATGGTAATATTTGGCTTACAAATTATTTTAACCAGTTTTGAAGTGTTTCTAGTCATATCAAATTCATAGCCAGAAGAGAAACAAAATGTTTCAGGAATATTTATTATGTTGTGCTTGTTATTAAACATAGCTTAATGCATTCATAATAATAGGAAACTGAAGTTGTTACCATTTGAACGCATGTGTCATGCAACTGAGAAACTCAAGATAAAAAAATACTGTCTTTGCTACTTTTCGACTGATACAATGCCCGGCAAAGTCAGTAGAAATTCTTTTCTCAGCAGAGATAGCTGGATAGCACTGCACTTCTCTTCCTTTGTCAGATTTCTCTATAGCTGCGCATACATCGTGTCACTGTATTTAATGGGCTCTATTATCTGTCATAGCAAGTTATTCTTCAGATCCCCTTTTAATTCTAGGTGCGCACTGTCATTGTGGTGCCTCTGTGCTGGGTGCTGCGGCTGATCATCCCATGGCACCGGCGCTGGATATGTGCGCTCAGAAGAGGGGCTGGGATGTGTGGAATTGTGAAAGGACTAGTGCCAGGGATGTCAGAGCCAGTAACCAGCCTGGTATTATGGGCTTGGGGGAAACCACCCCCTGGGACTGCAGCTGTGCTGTGGGACTGAAGACAGGTTGGATTGCAGACTTACAGTAATGCTTAAAGGCTTGCTGCACTGTCAGAGCATCATGTCTCTTGTTTCACATGAGAATTGTGTGCAGTCTTTGGGCCTTTCATGTCTTGCATTTTATCCTGAGACCCATCTCCTTTTGAAAATACATAAAAAAGGGTCTAGCATGTATATGAGCAGGATTTTTTTCCTAGCTGGAGAGAAATTTTCAGACTTTGCATGCAGATTTTTGGAAAGAGGCGGCACACAAGTTATATAAACTTGGAGCATGTGAAATGTGAGAGGAATGTATACTGGGAGTGATGCATTTGTTTGAATGAAAGATCACAATAAAACAATGCATCTTAATTGTTTTCTTTTCTTTAAAATAATCTTGCAGTCCAGGAAAAAATAACACAAACACCATGAAAACAATCTCCAAACTTTCCTGGTGCAGTGTAAGACTTTATTGAGATTGTGTGCAGACAGAAAATCAGAGTTTCTACTTCCTTAATAACCATGGCTTTGCCAAAACTGAATTTGCATTGCATTTGCAGAGATCCTGTATCTATAGAAATGGGTTAAAAGACCAATGGTGGGGAATTATCTTACTTACTTGCCTGTAAAAATATGTCACTGGCCAATAAAAAAAGAGGTGTAAGTTCTGTCTGTTGTTGCTTTTGTTGTTTCTGTTCTGTCGTTGCTGCTGTTTGCTGTTACATAGAACTACTACTAAACTGGCACTGTATTCTAAAAGTTAATGGCTGGGGGTTTTTTTAGGAGTCCCAAAACCTTCTGTATTGCATTAAATCTCTGGTGTCTCTGGGTGCATCCTCTCTTCATTAGTGCTTCTTTTAAATTTCAAGATGCTATACGCTGCCTCTGACACAAACGTACATCTCCCAGGGGAACTTGCCATGCTGACAGGATTGGATAAAGGACAGTGCACAACTCTTTTGGCCAGGTCTACATCTAACAATGGGAGTAATTGTGGCATTAGCATACATATCTTAGGAAGTAATTCAGGTGGTATTGGAGTGCTGGAGGTGCTTTTCTTTTAATACAGAGTTGGTTTCAGCACATTATAAGAGGAAAAGGCTGTACTTAGTATTCAAGGAGGGATGAACAGATTGAAAGTTATGTTTGGGATGGGCTCTTGTCACTACTGAAAATAACTGTGGAGTCTCTAGGGAGTCTATTCAACTCTGCCACATCTATGTTAAAAGGAAACCACGTCAATTGTGCTGAAGAACTTGGATGAGTTTCAGAAAACCACTTCAGTGTGACTTAGTGTTTTATCAGTTTTAAAGTGTGCCATACCTTTTTCAGACAGGATAAGGATATGAAAAGTAAATAAACTGTTCCGGTATTGAGGATGAAAGAAAAAAAAGTGGATGAGGAGGAGCATGGAAAAATATACTGTAAATGTAGGCTTTACAGCATATAATGACACAGAGCTGCTGTGCTGGCTTTGAGGACCAGCTCTCCACTGTCCTGTTCTGTGGGCTGCAAGGTGGCTTTAAAAGTCTGCTCAGAGCACCATGTTTCACAGTCTTTGCACGGATTTAAATACACATTATGCAAGACCGCAAAGAATCAGACCTAGGTATGGATTATATGCAAACACTCAGTAGACTCCACTCTAGATGCAGGAGGTTTCCCTGCTCACTACAAACAAGATCTGCAGCCCACTCAGCAGCTGCTCCACTTTATTGTTCCATAGTTTCTTGGCCAAGATCTTTTTCCTTGTGTCTAAAAGAGCACCTTGAAGATTAACTGTGAAAAATGATTTTTAAGATGTCTTATTTGCCTTTGACAGAAAAACTCTCTACTGGGAGTCTATGTGTCACAAAATGGGAGCTGTGGTTCAGGCTTGGTCATGCTGCTCCTAACTTTTTCCCGCGTGACTACACTGTAGCTTGAATTGATCATAGCAAGTAAATTGAAGCTGTTAGTTCATTTAATTGTCAGTTCCATGTCTGTGCACTAAGTCAGTCAATGATTCTTCTGAAGTGGCTGCTACTACATCACATAGCTGCTCACATGGCCATTGGATGGGTATTGATGGCACTAATGGAGTCACTGAGCCAAGCTCACATCTAGCAATGTCACAGCTCCCCAGATATTGATCATGATGGCGATTTGTTCTGCAGCAGTGTCCTGAAAGCCCACACAGTATCAGAATCCAATGTACTAGTTAGTAGATAGGATGACATAGCCCCAGGGCTGAAGAAGCTACATGAAACTTGAAAGAAAACAGTAAAAAGGAGAAGCAATGGTATTGATGGTGATACAGGATGCACAAGCTAGGTTTACAGTCACTGGGATTCAGCATCACTTGGAATACATTAAAAATAGTGAATGTAGTAATGATTTTTAAAATATAAAACCTGTCAATAATAGTTTAATCAAAAAGTACTTTATAATGAACTTTGCTGGCCATTCTGAACCTAGCAAACAGATGATTAATTTTTTTATGGACTAGCTGATAGAAGTGTTATGATGAATGTTTGAAAAGCCAGCAGCAATCTTAGAAGTTAGTCTAGGGAAAATTTTCCTTTGACCGTTTGAGTGTAGCAATGGTCCTGTTAGCTCTGAAAACATCTTGTAGAAAACAGCTGTTATGTCACTAGTCCACCTCTCCCTGAAGACAGGATTTATCTTAACTGTATTCAATATAGAGATGTATTTTCATGTTATTCTAAAAGCTAACATTAGTTTAACCCTATTTTGCCTCCTCTCTGTCTCTGATGCTGCTGTAAATAATCACTCTGCCTCTTGGATGTTTTGAAGCCTACTGGCATTTGTAGACTTCTGATTACTGACAACCTCATCTATATCTGAAGCAGTAACATAGAGATGAAAAGTTGTGCATTCCATTACTGACCCTTTGAGAAATACATTCTCTGCCTCCTTCATATCTAAAGAAAATTATTTTTCTTTACAGGCTTTTTTTTCTTCCAAGATTTTCTCTCTTTGCCAAGCACTTTCCTCTAAAAAGTATTTCAGAGCTATCCTGGGGAGTGTAATGTTCATCTTCATAAGGAACGAGAAAGCAGAACAACCTGTGCAATTAAATAAGAAGGGATGGATGCAACTTCTGAGAACAACTCATTTCTTTTGAATCAGAGGCATTTCATTGTTATTTGCATTGATAATAATTCCATCAAAGAATTATTCTAGAAAATGGGGTTCTGTGTTTAAAGTAAAACCTCGACATTTTAGGGGAGGAGGTCAGTGATGATACTTAATGTACAAATGATTGACGTGATGATAAGTAGTTTGTGATCACCTGACGCTGTGTGACCCAGCCAGAGAAAGGTGCCTGGAGTGTATTGGGGAGAAAAGACACAGTTGCATATTTCTTGTGCTGAGATTAGCTGCGAGGCCATGAACAAAAATTAGTTCTTTCTCACAATGAAAATGGAAAAAAAAGTGTGTCCCATTGGGCTCCACTGGAGGAACACTTAGCTAACGACACTGCTAAACCTATTGAAATGTTGAGAGTAAGTCCTGCTTCTCTACTGCTTACTGTGCTGAAGCAAGACCATTATAGGACCATAGCAGTGTATCCATGGGAACGTAGAATTCAACTTTAAAATTTAAAGCTCTTAAGAAAACAACTGCTTTTTAAATTATTTTTATTATTTTGTAAGTAGTATTTGCAGAACTTTTAAACAAATGGTCTAAAAATGGTACTTTATGAATGTACCTAAGAAACTCTAGGTATGTTATGGTACTTAGGCAGGATGTTACTTTAATGAGTAAATCTGGCTCTCACAAATCAAGATTATTTGGTAAGTAAGGATTGATATATGTGAATAAGTGTTTTCAGAATCAGATTGCATTCTGTGTTGGAAATTTCTCACAGTTAATGGTTCGTCCAGCTAGAATTTACTGCCAGGAAATTGTATATTACTATTGTATATTAATTACTATTTTATATTAATGGATCTATCAGATATTTATTTTGCAAGTTTCTTGGTTAAATTTTCTTTATTGATTTCTCCCAGGGGTAAATGAGCTGCAGAAGTGGAGATAGGCAGTCCTTTTCTGATAGGTCTAGATATTTAATATTATGTTCAAAGTATCAGATCTATTACAGGAGCATTTGGGGCAGGCATTTGAATTCCAATAACATAATGGATTGAAAGACTTTTTATTCTATAAATATGAACTTAGAAAACAGCTAGATGGACCATGTCAAGAATGCTAGCATGCTGGGAATCACCAGGGGGCCAAATTTCCGGCAGAATTCTCGATACCTGCCTTCAGTACTCTCTGTGAAGAAATCAAAGCTCTGTTTGTAAATCAAACTGCACATTTCCAGCTGCTGCAGTTGTGTGTGCAAATGGAAATTTAGCAGGCGTAAGTTTAGTAGACCCCTTTAATTTGGTCATGCCAGTATCTGAGAGGTGATTGGATGAGCTTATCAGCGTTCCAGATATAGGTTATAATAGCTGCTTCACATTTTAAACAAAGCCATTAAGTGAAACATATCTACATTTACTGAAATGAGTTTCATTCATTGAAGACATTGGGGCACATTTAATGCCTTTTTGCTTTGTGTAAAGGCAATAGTAAATCTTGCACATTTGTTAGTATTTAAATCAAGTATTCAAAGTTAACCCAAATGCCTATTTTGATTGAGGAGCAGGCTTTATGCATTCAACTTAAAATCTCTTCATTTAAATAAAAAAAATAATAATTATTGAAGGTTTATTTTTGACAGGACCTTGTCTAAAGGCATTGCATTCAGGAAGAAATGTTGGAATTTTAGTGTTGTTTGGAACAAATGTGTAAGGATATGGTATATGTCATGAATATGCTGCCTCACGTGTAGTTGGATAAAAAGGACTTGAAGTATTGCTGGGCCAAACCCGCAATAAAACTCTCTAATATTTCAGTGGACATGGTTGCTACTAAATCCAATGGTGAAACTAACCAGTGGTTACAATGAGGGAGGAGACTCATGCAATTATTTTGCTACCTTGTTGTGCAATAATATAAAATACCAGGTGGACAGCATTGGCAGAGTTACCATCTGTTCTCATGGCTCTATCACATTTAGGTTAAAAATCTGAGGAATTAACTTGAGGTAACAAATATTGGCATTAAAAATTTGAATTGGATGTTTGCTTCTCAGAATGTTTGAATTCACTAAAATCTTTTTTGGAAGTGCTTTTTGGAATCACTAGTTTTTACGCGGTCACTATAAATAAAAAATAAGTTCTAAAAATTAGGCTAGCCCACTACCTAGGAAGTACTGTTATACCTAATTATCTTTATGCCCACACTATGAACTTTTCATACAGATACTTTTATATGAGTTTTCAGACAATGGACACAATAATTTAAGGTTTACTGCCTTCATTTGAAAGTTAATTTGGATGAAAGTAAGGTTTGCATTTAAAGTGCAAAAGCTCTTCCTGCATAAATGTATGTGTGGACAGTTCTAACTCGGGAATCAAAATGTCTTGTTTCACTTAATCTACTTTTAAAATAGAAGTGTTTAGCTTAATCCTTCATTGAACTGGAACAGGTCTACTTATTCCAGTCCACCTGTGAGTTATGTTGCAAAGGGAGTAGCTTTTCTGAATGACTACTATTCATTTCAGAAATATTTTTCCAACTACTTAGGTCTGAGCCTGATCTCCATTGACACATATTGCAGCCTTTCTAATCTCAAGTCTAAATTTTGCAACCATGTCATCAAGTAACAGACTCCATTTTAAAAGCTCAGAAGACAGGACTCCAAAACTGAATCTAAGCTGAATGGAGTATTTGTGACAGAAATGTAACCTAGATTTTGTGGATTTTACCAATCTTAAACTACAATTAACTATTTGGTGGCTGCAAGTATGGTAGTAGCAGTATTCTTTAGCAGTAAAAATGGCAGTGATGATGGTCATTAATTAGATGAAATCATTAATTGTGTTGGTTCAGAGAAAATCAAGGCATGTGCACAAATCCCATCAATCTCAGTTAAATGGTGCCATGACTTAGGAATAATTCCTTGGATCAGGACTTAAGGCTATCAGTTCTAAGGAGCACATCTTGTTATCTCTGGGTGTCTGAACTGTGCTTAACCAACTAGACACAATTGCAAAATATTATATAAATGTCATTTTGGGTGCTTCAGTAGATTCTAAGAGTTAAAAATAAAATCCTTACACTCAGTCTCTTGGGAGACTCACGTAATTATTTTTTATTTTTATTTTTTAAGTAAGAATTTAAGCTCCTTATGCAGTTTGTAGAATGGCTGATGTGCATACCTGGGTTACTGTGAAGGTCAAATACTCGGTATATTGGACATTTCCAGCTACTGTCCTGCTTAAGTTCCAAACCATTAGTTTAGCAAATGGGAGCTTAAATATAAGCATAGCCAATGGGGAGGAAGAAGAAGTCCACTGCATAGTATGTCTGGCAATAGAAAAAGCTACAGAATGCAAACATAAATTTTTATTCAACATTCCTTAATTTTAAAAAACTCACACCACCACAATCCCCTCCCCCCTGACAAGCTTGCAAAAACTAGGTCTGAATTCCCAGTGGGAATAATGAGCAACAGCAAGAGTGAATGCTGGGAGAGAAGAATGCAATTGTATTAGGCTCCATCACAATGGGAGGTAAACCCAAATCATTTATAAAAGGTAAATGCTGGCAGAACACAGGGAGCTCAGAGCACCACACTGCAGGTGTGATTTATGAGGCTGGGGACTGGCTATAAATCAAACCCTTTTGTTTTAAATAGTACTGCTTCAACGCAGGAGATCAGTTTACATGTAGAGGAAATGATGAAAAAAATGCGGTGCAATGCTTCCCAAGAATATAAGAGAATCAGCTTTACAATGCGACTGTGAGTACCATGTTCAGACGATGGATATCTGATGTGCAATTTAACGAATGCTCCCACTGCTTGAACAGAGTGCCCTAATCTAGTAACTCAAGTTTGTTTCAAATGTATTAATTATGTGATCTATTCCGTGAGACCAGCTGTTAAAATCATTGTATTTATGATCAAGAATGCATTGGCTATTCCTGTTAACTAGCTAGAAGTGTCCTTTTATGCCACCAAAGGCTCTGCCTGCTTCAGTTATCCATATTTTTCCTTAATTGTAAAGGTTTATGGGTCTCATTATTTAATGGCCTTGTCCTGTGGAAATGGGTGGATAAAACAATTAACTCCTAAAGATTCAAATAGAGAGTAGGCATCCTGGAAAATTCTGCACGATTGCAGGAAAATACATACCTTTGTCAAAGAAAAGTGCCTTTCTCCCTCTATTGGTTGTATAATTATCAAATGGAAGAGATTTTTAAGGTAACAAGCAAAATGATTTCTTCGGCTCCGCTTTCCAGATCTGCCAGGGCTTATCTTGGCTGCATATTTTGCATTCATTTTGCATGCATACCGCTAGAGCAAACTATATGCCTGAAACCACACTGTGTGTCCTGCAACGTGGGCCAGAGAAGCACTTAAAAAAGCTGAGAGGACAAAAGGCCTACATAAAGGGAGGTACAGCAGTTATATCAGTGTTCAAAGAAATTTATAATGAACAAAAGCTGAGCACTTACACGTATTGTAGTCATTTGATGTAATGGTCTTATATCAGTAATGATTTAGCCATGTGAGTGTAAGAAGTTGCCTTTAATTCACTGATAAGCAGAGTGCCTTTTTGTCAGCAAGGAGCCAAGAGACATCTTGTATTGCAATATTTTATTACTTTGCAAGAGTCCAAAATGCAAACACTACAGAAACACATGAGCAGTTTCCAGGATCTTTCTGAGGCTCTGATACTGATATAGCCAGCATCGACTGTTGCTGGAGGCGTTAGTATCAATTGCTAGTGAGGAAAATACCATTTCACTGAAATAATTGATTTTTTTTTCTTACTTATTATTATAAAAACATGTCTAGCGCCTTAAATTTATGGGCCACTCTATAAATGTAAAAACATATTCCCTGCTCAGTAGAGCTTGCAGTCTAAATTAGACCAATATATGAAAAAGATAAATTGATGATGAACAGAGAAAAGAAAGAAGTGACTGAAATTGCTTTTACTGATTTCTTGACTCTGACCAGGTTTCCAGCTGAAAATGGGCCAGACTTTTAAAAGTATTTGGGCTTTTGTTTTCCAAAGATTAGGGTGCTTAAGTGTCTTTAAAAATACATTCATTTTACTAGTAAAAACTAATGCACCACAAAAAGCACATTATGTGGGAGAGGAGAAAAGATGGCTGTGTACCTTATGAATCGTATATTGTCCTGGACACTAGAGTTAATTTAGGTAGGTAGCCTAAGGGGTCTGCCCTAGTTGTGTGTTCCTCTCAGGTTAAAGTGCAATCTGTAATTTTAATAACACTTTCTGTTTTAACTGGATTCCTGAAAACTCTTTCCATCTTATGTTTTTTTTCCTAGGCAAATGCTCTGTCTCCTTTCTTTGTCTATTGTGTCCTTTTGTGGGCCAGAAGTAGTGTTTTAAAATACATTTTTGCAAACTCTTCTGCCTTTCACACAAATAAAGATGTCACTCAAGGGACCTTGTTGCAACAGTTGAGGAAAAATGTAATTAAAGCTGATTTAAACATTGAATTTCTTTGCCATCAAAAAGGTTAAATACATGGAAAAGCAAAAGGACATTTATATAGCAGAGACAATAATAAGGGGTTTACATCTACCGCCTCCATGAACAGTGGAGGTTGTGGCTTTTCCTATGTACAGTCATCAGGAATAGTTGGTAGTTACTAAGTTCAAAGCCTATTGTCTCCTCCAGAAAGCTAACTTTGTTTTTTTGGGGTTGTTTCAGAATGACGTGACGTCTGATGTCTCTATTCCTTTTACAGGTCTTCTTGATACGCATTGAATCCTGACCTGCAATGGAAAGTAATTTTTGTGAACATATTTACAGAATGGTGTGTAATAGATCTAGCAAAGGCTGAAGTCTGCTAATAGTGACTGATGCAGTACCATGGAGAAAAGAAACCTGAACACTGCTCTCCGAGGAGGCCGAGCAAAGAGTGAGGTAATAATGGGTTTCATTGCCCAGTTCGGGTTTACAGAAGGAGAGGTGATTTTGCTCCTCAAATTGTGGTCAGAGGACAAGAGGCAGCGTGTATTTTACATATATGTGGTAGGTGATAGGACAGACTTATTCAGTGATCTCAGAGGCATTGTGCTACATACAAAAGTCTCCTGCAAAGATGATGAGGTTTTTTTTCCTGTTGCAGAGCTGATACATGGAATGCCTCTCTGCAAATCAAATCCAGCCTTGCCATGGATTGCTTGCTGCATAATCTCACTAAGACAATAGGTGTTGCACTGAGGTAAAATCACAGGAGATTTTTTGTATTCTGTAGCTGACAAAGGGAATGTCCTGAATTTATTCTAATGGCATGGTTGTACTTTCAGGTAAGTGTTGGCATGTGCAGACCATTTCAAAATGTCTGCTGCAAGGGCTGCAAGCATGAAATGTTCCACAGGAATTTACATACACAAGCACGCTGTCTGTGCCAGGGTGTATAAAGAGGGTGATTCATGAACTTTGCTTCTTAAACCATGATCTTCCACATAGGAAGCTCAAGTAGGTCATGTAGTGGGGGAGCCAGGAAATGCACATCTGCATGTGATGCAGATCTGATTGTTTAGTAACCGTGAGTGGCCAACAGACGTGCATCCCAATTTGTCAGATGAGTTTATACATTTGCTGAGATGTTACAGATATAAAGTGTTTATCAGAGCTTAGAATCTGACCTTAAAAAGTAGATGTCTTCTAAGATGGTATTGAACTTCCTTGTGATAAGAATTAGCTTTCCAACTTAATCAGCATTTGCGACTTGATTCAGCAGAACACTGAAGATGTGCTTACGGCAATCTCCATTCAGCAAAATTTTTAACTTTAAATACATGCTCTGGGAACAGAGCTTAAAAGTAAATGTTGGTTTACATGCTTTGCAAAACTGGGTTTCAACTTTAAGCCTTTGGTTGGGAAAATTAGTCATGAACGTTTGGTTCATAGTGTGAGATTTCTCCCTTTTTACTCAGGAGGAGACTGGCACAGGAGGTGTCACTGGAAACCATGACTACTGGTGAAAGGTGTTAGCAGGACATTTTAGAACCCCTTTTAAAATAATAACTAAACACATGAGTAGGTATAAAAAAAGCAGAAGCAGGTTTTTTAACATTTGGATTTTTTTTAAAAAGTAAAATTTTTGGAAGACTGACTTTTCAGTTTGAAAATTAAGTGGAAAAATTTGTAATTCACAAAAAGTTTGCAGTCATCTGTAACCCTCAGGGTCTATATGCCTGCAGACAGACATTCCCTTTCTAAGCCGCTTTTACAAGATCCTAGGTTTGTAAACATGTAAAATAAATCAACAAATAAATACATACATGTTTTGATATTCTCCGCCATTCCTCTGATGCTGCCTTGTAGGATACAATAAAGACATGAGGAGTCAGAATAAACGGATCAGGAATATCAGGAAAAAAGACTTTCTTTTTTTCCTTGTCAGGAACAAAGACGTAAGAAACAGCACTTCAGAGGATGCCACATTACTAGAACCTAACGGGTGTTAGAAATGCCATCTTCAGCTGCACTGCTAGTGGAGTTCTACAAAGTCAGCTCCACAAAGACGTTTGCAGTCTGAACACGGGACCTCTTTGACTTCAACATGCAGCAGTATAAAACAGCAGTATCGTGCTTCCTGCCCTGCTGTCTGCAGACCAGAAACGTCACTATCTTCCAGCCATGGCAAACTGAAGAACCTAGTCATCCTTATCGGCTCTTAAAAAACATTCACAGTGAGGAATGTCCCAGAAATGGTAACTTCCTGATGTGACCTAAATGCTCCATCCTAGTGTCTGTGGATGGCTCCAGAATTTGTAAGCCTTTGTATGCTTTTTTCAGGATTGGTATGAAAGGTGTTCTCTTACAAAAGAGGTTAATTAGTTGAATAGTGCTCTTTCACAGCATTGTAGGAATTAGTGCTCTAGATAAGAGCACTTTCTGGTCTGGTGCCTATCTTCAGATTTGCCAGGGGGCAACACTATGTGGCAATGGGAAGATTATTTAAAGGCCCTGATCAGGCATTAATGCAGGTGCTAATTTCTGCCTTTAATGTACCTCAGATAAATTATTATCATAGTCCAGTTGTTTATAAGGTTTGAGTTAGGCTGTCTGGTGCCTGCTGGATTTCTTCATAGCTAGATATACACGTTTTTAGTTTCATAGGTGTGGAAGTGTGTAAAACACGGTAAGCAAACTATTGCTCCAGAGGGAAATGTTTAAAAAGAGGTTGGGAACAACCATCCTAATATATATATATATATATGTATATATATAATGTATATGACATTAATTTTAATTTCCAGTTAAACTCTGAGCTAGAGAATATCTTACAGACTTCTGCTGATCACCTGCATATTGTGGGAAAGAGCATGTTTTGCTATTTTTAAATTATTTGTTTAATGTCCTTATAAAGTTTCATTTCTCTCTCTTTAGTTCCAAAACAAGTAAGAATGTCTTTTTTAAACCTCAGAAATCAGAGAAAATTCCCATTAATTCATATGGCATATCCATTGTTAGCAATGCTAGTTTTTTTTTAATTTGTGAGTTGTAGAATTGGTGATTGATGCAGTTTAATTCTAAGTGTCAGAAGAAGAAACCCCTCTAATTTCCAGAATCTACTCCACAACCTTGTAGACTGTGTATATTCCAGTCACAGTCTTTATCTGTGCAAAATTTGGGATAAACGTATTGAAGTCAACAAAACTGTTTTAGTTTAACATAATGTAATAATAGACTCTGTCCTCAAACTCCATCTATCATTCCAGCCCTTGTTAGGCATTCTGGTTTTGTTCATAGTAGAAGCCATCATAAAGAAATTTATTACCCTCAGTTCACTCATCCAGATTATTGAAAGAGAACTTCATGTTCATTTGCCCAATTTTCAGCATTTTGTGGGGTGAGAAAGAAAAAGCCAAACGAAATCAGCAGAAGTAGTAGTTATCATGTTGGGTGAGACTCTGCTCTTATTTATTTTGGTATAAATGCAGAACAGGTCCACTTCTCCCAGTGGAGTTTATTTGCATTTACTTGGGTGAAACCAACTACAGATTATTCTCTGAACCCCAAAACCCACCCTCTCTACTCCTATTTGCTGCACTGAGTTACAAAAGAGACTTCTCATGATCTTGTAGCCTATATGATACAACTTCCATTACCTCTGCTGTTCCCCTCCCTCCTTCATTGCTAGACGTGTTTCCTAAGTTGGGCAGCCAAATACTGTGTCCTCCATGGCTGTTAAAATTGCACTATAAACAGGCTGGGAAGCAATATTGTTAGAGCAAAGCAATTGGCACAGTCCTCTTTCCTCTCCCCAGTGGCAAAGTTGTTCATGACCACAGTGCACATGGTCTCTGTTTCCAGAGAGCATAACCATGGGGTTGTTTCTGCACCTGAGTCCCTCACAGAATTGCACAAAGCATGATGCTCAGGAAGGGTGCCACCATCACCGTGCTGAACATCATACAGTGTCAATGACAGAAAACGAGAGCCCTCTCCTCCTGCATTGCTCCACGCCGTGAGCAAAGCGCTGTCCTTGGTGGAGGCAAATTCAAAACTCTCTGCACAGTTGGCTCAGTTAGACATTTGCAGTGAGGAATGTGTTAGCTGGTAAATCTGTAAGCTGTGAATTGCCTAGAGACTTGACATGACAGTAGATGAAATAATCTAGTAGTAGTTTTGCTTTCCCTTTACGGCACTCATTGGCTTCCTGTTTTGCTGCATCACATGAAATCTTCCCAACCTCATCTTCAGGGTCTTACAGATTTTGCCTTCACTGCCGTGTCACTTTCTTGTACTAGTTTACCAACTTCACATCTGTCCCTGGCCTAAAAGTTTGTGCTTTCTGTCATTTTTGTTCTACCTCTGGCACAGTTTTTCCACAGAACACTGACCTGCTTCTGTACGTCAGTAATTCTTTGCCTGCCTGCCATCTCTTTCTTGCCTTCTCCCTCTGGCATCATTAGGCCTTTAAGTAATGAAATAGCTTGGGTCTGTTGTCATGGATCCTGTATATTTATATATATTGGGTGGGCTAAGATCAGTACAATTCTTATGGAGTTGTGTTTTTGAAAGCTGTGTGTACAGGGTACCAGTAAACCATAGGAAAACTCTCCGAATGTATCTTAATTTCAGTGATGTGAGGACAGTGGCTGAGATCAGTACTTCATGACGTGACCTGCAGCTAAAGTAATTGCAGCAGTCCCTTGCAGCTAAACATGTAGATATTGCAGATGGAGTGTTTATGTATTTGTGTGATTCTGGGAAAAAATAATTCTGTTTGGAAATTCTGAATAATGGTTTTGATTAAATTAATATTGCAGAGTGTTCCCCTCTGGAATGATGATTTGTCAGCAGCTTAGAACAAATCAAGGAAGAATTTTATACAAGTACCAAACTGTTATTTAAAATGTGTCACAGCATTGGCAGGGCACCTCTGAGCTGGTGCTAAACTCAGCTTTCAAGTTTGTGGTGAACTCCCAAGCTCCATTTGACTGGGTGGAAACACGGTGTCTTCCTTTGGCTTCTCTGGCAGTTTTCCAATAAACAGTCTGTCAGCCTGTTATACTTTCACAGCTGTATTAGCCCCTTCAGTCTTCCCACCAAGCTCCTGAGTAATGTCAGCCCATCTTTGCTGAGAACATCGGTCCTACTGGAAAAGTGAGTTCACAATTTCTTCTTTAGGGATGTGACAGCTGATAGCAAACAGATGAACATTCTTTGTACACCAGTCACTTTTCTACTGAAATAGTACAAGAAATAACACATAAACACATGTGTATATAGATGTATGTGTGCATATGTGTGAACACAGACATGTATTTATGTACAAAAACCTGTATGTGTATATTTCTGAAAAGGAGAAAGTATATATATGCTCATTGCCTTTTCTTTCTGCTGTTTCCCTACCACTCCCAGGAGTTGTCTACGTCAAAGCCTTCCAGGCAGTCCCCAGTCCTCATGTGGGGACATTCACAGCTCTTCCTCTGAATTATGGGCTCCGTGTCATTTGGTTCCTTCTTCCTTACTTGGCTCACTGCCTTCTCCATCTCTGTCTTGATTCCTTTCTTGCTCAACTTGCCCTCCCTAGCTTCTTAATCTGTGAGATTTTATCAATGCAAAGTATGTGCTTCTGTAGGATCGTATCAATGCTTCATTTCATTCTTCTGCCTTTAGGAAAATTCCCAGGCTCTAGCTCTAGAGCCAGTACAGACAACGTGCCTTTTCCTAAATGTTAGCCTTCTCGTTGCCCTGCCCTGGTGCCCAGAAAACAACCCTGACTTTTTCAAAGACAGATTTGTTTGGCCTCACTTCCCTGCTTATTAATGCAAACTGTATTGAACCAAGGTACGGTGAAGACAGCCAGACATACAAGTATAAGTGATTCCTACACTGAAACTAGGATTTTGTAAGGTGTGTAGACATGTCCTGGATGACTCCTAAAAGATTTTGGAAAAAAGACTGACTTAGAGGGAACACAAGGCCCCAAACTAAAATACTAACTCAGAAGAAGGTGTTGAGCTCTCAGGTTACCAAAAACCCCCTCTTAAACAATGCAGCATAGGGACAGTTTTCACTTTCATGCAGTAAACAGGAGTTTCAGGAGTAACTCAGTTTCAAATGAGCCGTGTTTGACAGGCAAACTCAGACTGAAACCTGAGTAGAGTGTTTGTGAATGCACTCGGGCTGAAACTGAAGAAAAGCTTTCCATGAATTGCTATAAACAGAAACCACTGCGTTAACCTAGATGGGTGTCCTACTTCCCAGCGGAGGTACCTCCTTCTGTTCACTCCCTATGGGCTAGCATGAAGCTAGCATGAAGAGATGACCTTGAGTAAAAGGCTGTGCCCCAGTTACACCGCCGGGAAGGAACTATTATTCAAAGACAAACCACTCTTTACTCCTCTCCTGTGTGCGGTGGAACATGGGGGAGGTATAAACCCTTCTGAGCTGTGTCCTTTCTTCCTTCTGCCAGCTGCTCTTGGCATAGGCTTGTCTCCATCCTGCTGATGCTATTGGGGTGTCCAGCCTCTGTGAGCAATGTTTCCGTGCCAGCCACAGGTTGCAGCCCTCTATTATATCTTCTGTGCCTACGTTTTCAGGGGCTGCCTGGGTAGTAGTTACCTTTTCAAGGGCATTTCAGTCTCTTTTAATTTTTTCACATCTTCATTTCTCATAGAAAAATAGAAAGGTTACAAAGTACTTCCCCTCCCTGCCCTATTTCTTATAGTCTATACCCATTCCCTGAAGTATAGCCACTGTTGGGTTGAAAAATAAGGGTTGTTTATACACAAAAGCCTCACACCATGTTTATTGCCACTGTGCTAAGGAAAATGTTATATTTAGTATTGCAAGTTTATGACACAGCAAAGGGTCTTTTTTCTAAATGTACAGCAAGTTTTTGTTTCTAGATCACTTTCCAAAGCTGTAGAAATAGTAGACAGCTAGATATGTGTTTAACATTTTCCATTGTTGGATTGTAATTCGTTCTGATATTTAGCTATTTTTCTTCATGAGACTTGGGGAACTTTCAGACCTTTCAAGTGATTTCACTATTAATTCTAGTCTGAGCAGAGTCCAATTTATGTCAGTAGCTGTGATTTATACTGGTTGTTGTGCATCAGTGTCAGTGCGGACTGAATAAAATGGAAAAAGTGCAAAGACTGAAGTCAGTGCTAAGATGTGTGGCTGCTTTATTGCTGCCCCTCTTGCTCCCATCAAATCCTGTCTGTAGGCTGCCAGCCTGCTGTTGGTCAACTTCACCCAGGTGCTGTTGGAGAAATTTATTTTAAATTTGTGGGTGTCTCCATGCAACTGGCAGCACCATTCTACCACAAAGAGAGAAACGGGGACAAAATCAAGGAAAAATCAAAGAACATTTATTTCCATAGAACTGGACTCCAGTTCCTTCACCATCTTTGTGGCTCTTTGCTGGACTTGCACTAGTATGTCAGTATTTCTTGAACTGAGGAGCCCAGGACTAGACCTGGCACACTAGATGTTTCTCACCAGTGCTGAGCTGAGAGGGATCATCTCCCTTGACCTGCTGGCAAAGCTCTTCCTAATGCAGCCTGAGAGGCTGTTCACCTTCTTTGCTGCAAGGGCACATTGCCCATATGTGTTCAACTTACTATTCTCTAGGGACCTCAAGATTTTTTTCTGCAAAGCAGATTTCCATCTGGTCAGCTCCCAGCATATACTTGTGCATGGGGTTGTTCCTCCCCAGCTGCAGGACTGCAGGACTTAATGAGTTTCCTATTGGCGCATTTCCCCAGCCTGTTGAGGTCACTCTGGATGACAGCACAAGCATCTAGTACATCAACCACTCATCCCAACTTTGTATTGTCTGCAAACTTGCTGTGGGTGCACTCTGTCTTCATCATCCAAGCCCTTAATGAAGAGGTTAAACAGTACTGGTCGCAGTATCAACTCCTGCAGAACTCCACTGACTGATTTCCAGCTGGAGTTTGTGCTGCTGGTCACAACTCTTTGAGCCCAACACTTCAGCCAGTTTCCAGAGCACCTCACTGTCCATTTGTCTGTTCTGTACTTTGTCAGTTTGTCTATGAGGCTTCTATAGAAGATGGTCTTGAAAGCCATGCTAAAATCAAAATACTAAGGTCAAGACATTCAGCTTCTGATCCTGTCATGTCAGACCTTTTCTTTTCTGAGTTATATCGCTGTTGAGGTCTTTTGTCCCAGACAAGTCACTAAGTCTCTTTCTGTGTGATGTTTTATGAGGCTGGACCTGAGGTTTACAGTTATATAGAAAGAAGGGAGGAATGATCTTTCACAGAAAGTATTTTAATACTATCAAGTATGAGCAGTTTACATTACAAGATTCAGAAGTGAGAGTTAGGCATGGACCATTGATACCAAATATTTAAAATATAAAAATACACTAAAAGTATTTATAAAAACAGAGCAGTTTGTTAAAGCTTTCGAAATTTATTGAACTTTAGCATCCACAAATGTTAAACATGTACAGTTTACCTTTAAGAGGGAAGGCTCTGCAGTGGGCATTTAGCTAGATTTGTACACCTACACACTGCAGATGGTTTAGTTTTATAAGAGATGAAACTGCATTTGGTGGAACTGATTAAATATAAAAACACCACCATCTGCCATTTATTCTAATATAAAATGGTTTGGGCAGATGCTGACATCTTTTGAGATGATTGATTCATCTCTGACAAGTGAAGATTCTCAGAGGGTTCCAGCTGCCCACCGCTCACACAATACCCGCTTACGAGAGCAAACGCCAATCACCGCACTGTGATTTGGATGTAGCAGGTGAATGAAGGGCACTTTAATAACCAGCAGCCTGGAGTTCCTAACTACATCAGTGGTGGGGTTTTTTTCTTCTCCTCCCTCCCCCCTCTACACTTCTGGCCCGCATTAAACTATGAGAATATTTAATGCACACAGTATACTGTATTGGAGCACAGCTACCCTAGCAGGGCGATAACTAGAAGAGTGTCAATTTCTGGCACAAATAGATCTTTCATTTTTCAGAGTGGAAAACCATCAGATACTCTCCACATATGCAATTAATTTAAAAATTAGTTTTTGCTAAGTGTCCATCAGGATTACATTTAAACTTCCTGGAGTATTATTTATTGAGTGTGACACCAAATGCTTTGTAATAACTTAAATAACAGATGTCCATCTTGTTTTATTTGATAATATTGCCACATTCTCTCCTGTAGTATGCTTTAGGGTAGCTTGCTGTAGCATCATCTTTTGAAGGTTTTGCTCAAAATTTTTAGAACGTGCATGGTAAGTTACAGAAGAAAGCATTTAAAAACACTCAAGACCAGATTGTGACATCCATACCCACACCGAATAGCTGTTTGCACCAGCAGTAAATCCTACTGCAGACAGACCATTTGTTATGAAAAAGGTCCTTACTGAAAGCTAGATTTGGAGTAACTGCAGTGGACTATTGGTCCATCTCCAAGTGGGAGAAAGCGCATTATAACTGGACCATCATGCAGTAAGGAAGCAGATCAAGTCAGTCCTAACGTTGCAAATATATAAACTGCAGGACTTCTTCAGAATATCTTAAAACAAGATGCTCTTTTTGTACATCTAAAATGTAATCTCTGACTGTGTCCCCCACTCAGAAGTATCACTTTGAACAGCTTCTTCACTATAAAATAATTTTTAGAAAAGGGAAAAGGATCTGTTTATATGAAATGACATAGAAATGTGACAGTTTAGTGTTGTGCTGGCTGAGGAGCATATAATACGTGTATATAAGTTTGGTCAGAGGGATACTAAATGATTGTACTGTCATTTGCTGTTGAATGTATCTGGAGTAATTCCAACAAAGTCTGGAATAACCCTATTGTACATAGAGGAAGCTGGTACTACAGTATGAGTCAGAAAAAAACTGTGGGGCATTTTTAAACTACTGAGAGAAGCTAAAATCTATTTAAAAAAGAATGGATTCTTATCACTGGTACAGAATATATTCTGCCCACCTGTTGCTGAAGACAAGGCTATAGATAGTGTCATTTCATTGTTTTAAAAAGTAAGAGGAGAAACTAAGTCAGCCAGATCCTTATCTGGCATAAATTGGAGTTTGAAATCAGTGAAGCTAATCTTATTTTTATCAGTTGTACCTCTGGGCCAGAGGATTCAGAAATTATTTTCTTTTCTCTTCATATTAACCCCTTCTTTACTTAGGATGTTTCCCTTATTCAAAACTTAAGATTCTTCACATTCACCTCAGCCCCCTTTTTTTGCAGGTGCTTTTTCCACAGGAAGAGGCAATCTGACATCTTGCCGGAGAACAGCCTTACTGTCCCTTCCTGGATACTGTTTTGTGGAAGGCACTGATAAATGCTTCCCCCTGTGAAAGGAGGACGCTCTCAGCAGAGAGAGTGATTGTGTTAGTTTGTCTAATGATCTGGGAAGCTGGATGCTTGGAATAGCCTCTGAGGCTGGGTTTACTGGTGTGAAAGAGCAATGTTTATGTTAAACTCAAAAAGCAGCATCTTAATTTAATGTTCAGAAGGTTTGATTTTACAGAATCTGGAAAATAATTGTTTTTTGGAAGTGGAAAGGAAAGTCAGAATCCTAATGAATATACAATACCTAATATATGGAATGCATATCTGACTTTGGGGAAAAGACTTTTTTCTCCATTTTGGCTCCTATTTCTTCTGACATAGAAACATAATACAAACCTAAAGTGTCTAATCTAAGAAGCAGCCACCAGAACCTTTATAATGCAAATGATCTGACTGTTCTATAGTGTTTTTCTTCCAGAAGGGTCCCAAAGTTCTATACAAATTACATGTGGCTACATGAATCAGTTCCCACACCACCGAATTACAGGGAGCTCTGAGGAGCAGAATGTCTTTCTACCAGTGCACAGCAGCATTACCCAGCGTTTTGGGATGGCAAGCAGAAAATACAAAGGAGGCAAAATAACAAAATAAGAAAAGATGAAGCAGATTGAAATTAGGATCCAAAGATGACTGAGTAAAAGGATAAAATCAGCTCTGTGTTTTTCTTTGATGGTGTCATCAGAGCTGGTGATGCATATTGTTATTGATAGCTATAGCTGACCTTCACAATATTTGTCAAGAGGGTTCCCAGGACTTGGGCAAGGGTATCTGGACAGGAAGCAGCACTGCTTTATGTATCTGGCTCACAGACCATTTCTCTCTACAGCCCTTCCTCCTGTGTGCCCAAGTTTCCATACAGAGGACCCCTGGTAGAAAGGTGCTGGGGTACCTATACCCTGGCTAGATGTGATTCTTTCAGGGAATGTTCTTGGTTTGCCTGAAATGGGTGAGTTTGGCTCCTGTATCACTTACCCTGCTCCCAGCAACTCCAGTGTCAAGTGACAGGGTTGACTCTTGGAGATGGAGCTGGGCTTAAACCTTACCGCTGCCCATAGTAGGAGTGCTCATCTGGCTGCCACTGGTTTGGACAGAGCTCCCCAGAGCAGAGAGAGGAGGAGGGACTGAAAAAAGGATGGAGGGAGATAAAGAAGAGAGTTTCCCACAAAAACAGTTCAACAAAAATCAACAGTCCTCCACAATCCCATTTTAAAAATTTCTTTAAACAAAATATTTTGAAGTTCTCATAAAAGATTAGAAATGGATACCTTTTTTCTCTTCAGGCTCTTAGGACTGAAATCTGAAACATGAAAACATGCCTTGCTCTGTCTGATTTTACGTCAGCTGAAAATTCTGTCTGACAAAGCTAAAACTTGCCTTAGAACTGAGTTTTGAGACTAGGGTTTTATGTGATAAGCACTCAAGAACTGTCATTACAACTGTTGTCTCCTACCAAAATTCTGTTAAATTGCCATTTTTTTCTTTTCAAAAGAGGTTTGTTCTGTTTTGAATGGATAGCTTGCAATTCCCCCTTGTAAGAAATCGTGTTGGGCTGATCATTTCCAGAGGCTGCCTGAATGCAGCAATGGTGACAGTGCTGCTACTTTATGTGTAATAGTTCTTTCACTTATGGGAGACACGCTAGGTAATTATAAAAGTCTGTAAACAAAAGCTGAGGTTCAGCTTCTCAGCAGAGTGATGCAGAGTGACATTGTGGTAGGTGATTAGTCTTCTTGGGAGCAAAATCAATGAAAGCAGCAGTCATCAGATGTCTCCTGGCATAATTTTTCCTATGTGCAGGTGAGGGGTCTTACAGGAGCCTTAGGAACTGTTATTTATTGTCACAGTTTTCTACCAGCTTTGCAGTCAACATTTACAAAAAAGTTGAATAGATTTGAGTGTGCTCCTGTGGATAAAACCTGTGTATGGGATCTAGGCAGGTAGGAAAAATGGAAAAGGGCAAAAATCTCCTAGTTTGCTCCCCATGAACTCTCACTGAAACTTCCCAGGTTTCTTCTTTTGTTGCTGCCCACTCCTTCCTTCTCTCTCAGTGCTGCTTATCTGGTGGAAGAATCATGGCTGGAATTTATAAATGCTTCTCTGTTGTGCTAAAGAACTTTGATAGCATGAAATGAGTAGCAGGTAACATAATAAGAAAAAGTATCTGGCTACAGCTTTGGAAATGTAAATTCTTTTATCAGGCCCCCGCTAATTGGAATTGCTGTTTGTTGTTTCACATTTAGTGGATTTCATTATATTTTCTTTGGTAATTAGATATTGTAACTATAAATTAAAAATACCAGACAAAAAAAACCCACCAAGGCCCAACCCCAAACCACCAACAAAAAAAACTTCATTAAGATGCAGTCAAAATTGCATATAGATATGACTTTAATTAAAATAATATGGTTTGAATTTACTGTTAAGGAAAACAAAGCAAACAAATGAACCAAACAAATTTGAAATTTGGGAAGAAGAACCTGATCAGGCTTTCCCAGTCCCTGCAAAGGTGCTTGCAGTCTGCACTGTGCTTTGGAGCAAGTCCACATTCGAGTGAGAGGTTGAACTTTGGGGCAGGTCTGGGAGGAGGTGGAGATTTTTGACCCTCTCCTTCAGTCTCCTTGTGGTGCCTCTTTTGGACTCTCTGCCTCCTACTCTGGGTTCAGCTCCAGCAACAGCCAGGTCCCAGCCTAGTGGGGGCTACCAAATACTCCCTGCCTTGTTTGGGTACAATAGAGAATGTGTCAGAAGAGGATTTTTGCGTCATTTGTCATATGTCTGTATGGAAAAATCCTCCCCAAAATGATGTTGTTCTAGGCAGCTGGAGAAAGCACTCTGTAAACCTGAGAGGTTTTTAAATGGGAGCTCTTGTGACTTTTTCATGCTTTGTGGATTTTTAAAAGTATATGTCGTGGTAAAGACATGAAGAAAAATTTCATAAAATACCTGTGCTCTTCTAAGTTTTCTTAAGTGGAAAATGGGTAAGATATGTCATGCTCCTATGCAGATAGCAAAGAGGAGGTCACAGACCTGCTGCTTGGACTTTCACTGATACTGCAGAGCTAAGAGCTATTTTGTATTTTGTAAGACAAATGAGTCTTTCTGCATTCACAGCTTCACTTTTAGAGCTGAGCTCAGACATAGCAGAATGAAAACTATTGCACAAAATGTTCATTCTTTATGAGACTGATTTCTATCTTATTAGCCCAAGGAAAGGGCAACCCAAGAAGAAAGTATCTTAGATAGATTTGTGTCCAAACTTGTTAGCAAAATTAACCTCTACTCTGTAAGATGTGCCTGGCAGATAGAGGCAGCAGCATCTGAGAGATTATGAGGTCTAGAGACCAGTGCGTGAAGACAGCTTGTCTTTGAACAGGAGGAAAAAATCTTATTCCTTACTCATTTACTTCTTTGTCCTGTGTGAACTCCCACATTTATTAAGCTTTCAAACCAAGCTTTTTTTTTAAAATCAGTTGTCTTGTACTGAAAACATTAGATAAATGTGAAGTATACCAAAATCCAAATGAATGAAAAGGAATGATATTTTTCTCCAGCTGAAGGTCAGCATGAACACTGAATGCATTGCCATACTCCCACAATTGGCTTCTTAATTTCAAGTGTCTCACTGCAACTCAACCTCCTCCCATTTCTATCACCCCTTCTATTAGTTTAGTAATATGCTGTCATCCTGATTTTTCTTAATTTCGCTTGTGATATTACTTCTCCTTTTCCTCCTCCTATGGGAACAGATTTCTTCTGCCATATGCCCATTTAAACCTAATTGTAGTATCTGAACATCTTGTGCGCTTAGCCACAGCATCCCTTGGGGTTCAATTGAGGCAGAGTATGTATGTGACCTTTAAAGCCATGTCAATGTGAGACTGTCTCAGCACATGGGTCTTTAAAGCCTGGATGTCTATGCTTCATGCTAACAAATTTGACCAGCCTGCCATTTTACAAGGATATCATAGTTTTGGGCAAATTCCAGGTTCCATGTTTTAAATCAGTATGTAGAGCACTTTAAAAATCTTAATTTCCAAAAGATAAAGTTCCAGAAGGTTAAAAATTAAAAAAATCAAAGCAGTTGTTTTTTAATTTATTGGTTCCAGCAAATCTGTATTAGTAACTACTTGAACATGACTAATTGGCAATTTGTAAAATGGACTGTTCTCAGGAGCAAAGTTTTAAGTACATCAATGCTGTAACTGTTTCCTTATTATGACAGTTCTTTAAAAGTGTTATAAGGTTGTTATAGGAAACAGTGAAAATTCCCTAAATTACTGGGGATTGTAGATTTTGTATTTGTAATCTAAATAGTCTTTATTTTCACACTTTTCTGCATACACCAGAAATATGATTGTGCTGGGTAAACAGTGAGCTGCCCTAATAGTCCTGCCATAATAATGCTATACTGTGCTGAAGGCTCATAAAATCACTTTGGCTCGATGAAAGCCTTTTCACAAACACCCTCAGTTTAGATATTTGTGTCATGCCACAGCATTGTTGCTGAGCTTTTGCCTTCCCAGAGCTGCTCTGGCAGTTCAGCACATAAATTGTCCAAATTTCAGTACATCACTAATACAGAAGTCCTTAAATATCTCACAATCAGGTGTGTCTCAATATATATAAACCAAAACTTTATAGCACTTACATTGTAAGGATTTATAAGACACTGATACTTGGGGTCTTAAGGGGTATTTTATGATGCAGCTGACTGGAGAGACTGAGAGAAAGCAACGACTGATTTGTACTCTGAAGTAGAAATGAATGTTAAATTTTAGTTAAAATTGACAGTATGTTCTAACAACATAAGCATAACATACATTATATGTGTGTTGAAATGAACCCTACAACAAGTATCTAAGACAGGAAATTTAGTGCTAAAGTGATATATCTGTGAAATAAAAACATTTTAGGTTATGAAAATATACAATTATGGCATCCATCCAAAGAATATTAACTTTGCCCAGTAGTGCAAAGTAATGCAATGGGTTTTTAACTCCTAGGCATTTTAGTTCACCAACTAAAATTAGACATTTTAATATTCACCTTCCAGCTTAGCTTGGTTAGTTGCTTTATAACAAATAGATCCATGAACATTTTGTTAACTTCTAATCCTTCTGATATCACTAAATGAGAATTCCTTATCCAAAAGCCCACAGCTATGAAAGATTTCTAAATATAGAATTGGTCCCAAATTTAAATTTCGTAGAGTCAATTGTTTTCTGCTGAGAATGTAGTAAAGGAGAAATGAATAGCATTTAAACAGAAGACAAAACCAGCAGCTGGAGTTGGCAAATACTGTAAGCTGGTTTTAGTCCTTTTCTTGTTTTAACTCAATAGTGAGGATCTGGGAAGAGTAATAGCCTTTGCAGTGCAGATTATGAACAAAATCAAATGCTAGGGGACTTGTCACTTAACGTTAGTTCCTAAATCAGCCATCTTTTCCATGTTAATCACTTCCTGAACCTGATTATAACATCTCTCTGTCTGATGAAGAACTCTATTGATTTTCCTCTTTGGAAGCAATTTCTGTGGGAGATTCTCAGAGGGAGGAGTCCGAGTAGCGAGTGCATCTTTTAGGAGAAGTAGCTTCAGTAGACTTGTAATGTGTGAAAGCCGAGCTTCTAGGTTGACTGTTTGCCCTGTTGAGCTACTGTTAAACCCTGAATGCCTGGAAAACCCATCAAGCCAGAATAAAAGTGCAGCAAATGCGTAATTTCTACCTCCCCCTGCAAACACTGTTGTTTATTTTGGTCTTCTATAAAATCTTTGAGCTGCATTTTTTTCCTATGTACGTTAATTCATAATGAATTATATTTCTTATGTGCCTTGGAAAAATAAGCATCAAAGTTTGTGTTTTCACAAAGGACAACTAACTGGAAAGACAAATGCATCTTACTTTAAGAAAATGCTCAGATGCAAACTCACTAGAGTACAATTACACAATTACAGGTGACGTATGTGTGTGTGGAGGGGTGTGTGTCTCATGCTATTCATACAACTTTCAAGCAAAGGGCCCTCCAGAGAGGCCCCCTTGAGTGAGTGGATGTTTCTCTTCTGAGCTGGTTGGGAGAACCTAAGGGGGATGCTGGGGTAAACAAAAGCTGCTCACGTGTGGGCAAGGATCCTACCCCCAAGTTGAAGTGATAATGCAGGTGAGTGACAGTGTCTGCATCAGAGGGGAGTATGCCTATGTTGTTAATACTGGCTCAGGCTACACTTTGGTTTTCCTCACTGTCTGTGCCATGAACTATGGCACACAAGATTTTTTCCATCAGTGATATTATAATATTTTTAGTTGATGCTTAAATCAAGGATATGCTGCCTTTTAATTAATATTATGTTCTCCTACACATTTATTTTCTGCCATAAAGAAGGGTTATCTAGAAGGTCAAGGGCCAGAGAGAAAGATGGTATCTTGTAGCTTGAATTAATCTAAAGTAATGAAATAGATTTTTAGAGAAGAAAACAGTATGAGCCTGGTCTGAATTGGATCAGGACCAATATCCTTCTGAGGAAGAAATAAAGGGCTTGAACCTTCTCCCACTGAGAGCAATTACAAACCTGCGGTTGACTATAATAGCTGTGTGTGATAGGGGCATAATAAATATAAGGTCTGAGATAATCAAGGAGGACTGTGTAATCTTCTTCATAATGCTTATGAAAGATGCCCTGGTAAAATGCTAGGCAGGAGAGCACTACACTACCCTGTTAATAGAAGAAATAAACTTAAGCCACTTGCTTTCTGCGGTCAGATATAGCCAATCCTGAGAGTCTGATTTTAATTTGACAGTGATTTAAAATGAAAAAGTTCTGAAAAGAAGATCTGTGGAATGATGACTGTGGATTGTGTAACTGTGTGGCGTGGAGAGGAGGAGGTGAGAGGGAAGAAGTTTTGCAAAGATACCTGCCTGATTTTCTGTATAGAGCGTAAGAAGATTTAAAGGCCATTTTAGCCAAAGGCCCCCCAGCTTGGTGTCCTGTTTTTGAGAGAGGCCTACAGGAGATGCTTGTGGATGGTATAGGAGCAGGGCACTCACACAGTGTGCAATCCCAGCCTCCAGCAACGTACAGCTCCAGGATTTCACATCAATAAAGTGCTATTCAAGGAAAAGGTATTGCTATCCATTTAAACGTCTTCCTGAAAATCACCTTATTCATAGCGTAGCTCATTCAAAGACATTCATCAGGCATTTGCAAAATGTAAGGTTCACTGAGTTTAGCAGAGTAAGCTAAAACGCTTTATGACTTTAGTTTAAATGAGATAAAAATATTAATTCTGATCCAAAATACCACTCTTGCCATTACGTATCTTTCTATTGCCTTACGTAGAATTCAGCTCAGAACATCTCTGCTCTTTATTATTTATCAATTTAAAGTAAGCGTGGCAATGGCTTTTTTTTTCCTTCTAAACTGGCTGACTTGAAAAGGTGTTGCTATAACCTTGCCTTTCTTCCTGCCTCATCTCTTCTGTTGATTCTTCCTGGTTATACCTCAGCTAAAATTTAGATTTTAGGTTTCAAAAAGGAGACACCTTTTTTTTTGTCATCTGTTTTGAATCCTATAAAATAATAGTGGTAACAGATCCTAGAACTTTGTCAAGTTTTTGCGTGAAGGCAAAGATATATACCTAGATTTTCTGCTATAGAAAGCATATGAAGTACTATATATATGGCAGAATTATCTACTAGCTATAGGACAATCCTTTGAAAAGAAAACCTATAAGTTATTTTAGCAGAGAAATAGACAATATTTTCTGTCAATCAAAATTTGTTGAGAAGTCAAGAATATATAAAGTGTCACTGAAATCTGTTAAATTTGGGGGGCGGTGGGGGGCGGGGAGGGTGTGTGTTAGGTAATTTCTTATATATGGTATTGATGTGTAATTTTATATACATATTGACCAATGGTGGGAGTTTTGCTGTCTTTGTTTTCCTCTCTTCTATTTTGCAGCTTTTGTACTTTAATTGGCATAATTTGTGAATGTGAAAATACATGTTGAATCTCCAGTGAGCAGCTGATGCATAAGAAAAAAATGAAACAAAAATGCTTTAGCTTATTCCAGATAAAGACATTGATGTTCTAAGTTAACTTCGAGCTAATGTGCTTTAATTCTTAAAGCTGCAACACGTGAGGTTGTATGTGGAAAGGCTGCTGTGGATGTAATTAGTGTAAATGGGATTTAACCTATCGTGTTTCATACAGGCAAGTTCTGTAACCACATGGCTAACGTCTATATGCTAATCCTGCTCTCCTAATAAGTAGATTTTACACTGAAAGTGAAAGAAACATATAAAGTCATGCATGATATGTAATAAATATATATATCCATTTGCATGGATATAAAAACAGACTTCGGAATTTTGGAAATCAGTTTTTGAAGGGTCATTTCTGATTACATTTTCTGAAAAAAGCTGGTGGATTCATACGCTTACTTAGTATCTGCATTTGAACGAATCAGGATTTTATTTGCAGACTGAGAGGCTCCAGAGCTTAAGGGAACTACTGACAGCTGAATGTCAAAACCAGTTTCTGGTTAAATGTTATCCTTGGTTGTCTTCAGGAACACAGGCTTCCCAGCCAATATTTTTTCTACAGTTTTCCTGGTTTGTGCATCATGTTTTCCTTATTCTTCCCTAGACACAGCAAAAATGGGCCCCGTTTTATAAGCATGGTAGTCAGCAATTCCTAGAAACATGAATATTTGTTTTAAAAAGGAAAATATTGCAAGCAAATGATCAAAAATTATGCTTTCAGAAGTTAATAAAATTTCTATTAGTAACTGGAACCTTGAGGTTTTTTATTGCCCATGGTGTTATAACTCAGCTAAAATTCAGAAATACAGCTAGAATGTTATTTCTTCAGTGTATTGCTTTGGACCTTGGGGTATGATATAAGGCACAGAGCATTCAGTGCGCTGCAGCAGAGTACTGCTTACTGAATAACCAGGGGAAATAGCTGTAGAATGGAGTCAAGGGGAATGATGGTCAGAAAAAATTCTGACGAAAGAGTTTTTCATTGGCAAATGTCATATTGCTATAACCCCAGGACGCATTAATTGTGACAACATTAGCAAAGGGTTTCTGGTCATCTACCAGCCTGTACCCCAGAATAACCAACAGCCCAGCTCTTAAAGGTGCGCAAGAAGTGTGTTTCTCCAAAAGGACCCCTCAGCCTTTTTGTCATACGCTCTCACTTTCCTGAATAGAATTTGTTGTTTGTACAAATAAATACACTTTGAATCAGAGAGAAAAAGATGGACTTTATACAGTGAAGAGCTCCATGGTAGGTGGAAGATGATGACTGATTCTCTTTCCAGTTAATAAGTGATTGTTTACACAAAATTAAGTTATTCCTACAAGGGAGATGGATAGAGCTTAGCCCAGAATACCCATGAACGAGTGACTCAGGCATTCAAAGGATGGTAGAAGATTAAGGTTTAATATCCAAGCCTGCATCTAACCTGTCCTGGATGTCCTCAGACTACTGGGTTATGGTTGTTCCTGTGGTGCACTACATTTTTCTTTTGTTTTGTAAGAAAAATATTCAAAGAATGTCAGTGGTGTTCAGAAATCATCCAGAGCCCATGTTGCTTAGTACCTGGTTTCTGCTCTCACAGCCCTGTGGGCGACAAACCCTTGTACAGCACTGCTGCGCTTGCAGATGCCTAGGTATCCATACTTTGTTTCCCATATTGCCCCAGACAGAACCTCACTGCCATCCTTGTATGTATCTCCCGCATTACTGGGCACTTTGACTCTGTGATGCCTTTGGAGGTTGATGGACCCCTGGGCACTGGATAGGTGGCGTGCACCACCCTTGCTGGTAGGTAACTTAGTTGTGGGTGTGCCTGATGCGGAGCTTGGCTGTCTCCATCTCTGGAGGCTGTTACCTGTCCAAGATCTGAAACAGGGCAGGTTTGGACCTATACATCATCCTCTTAAGTGAAGATATGGCATTTGCCTCGCAAAGCGGAATTTGTTAGCCTTAGGTCGGGCACCTGAGCTCCATATGCAACGTGTAGGACATGCTGATACCCTAAACCTGTTTTTACAGAGATCAGGACATAACTTGGAAGTCAAGGTGGCAAATGCCTGTGCTAGCAAACAGTAACTCCTCTTTCCACTTCTCTACATCCTCTGTCAGCCTGAGATGTTGCCTTTAGTAAATCAGGATGTATAACTCTGAATGGCTTTTCTTGGGTGCATGTTTTGCCTTGTGAAAACTGGCCCCTTCTAATTTTTAGGAATTAGCTACCAGGAAAGATGGTGAGAAGGGTGCTGAGAGGACCCCGTGGTGAGACCCTATGCCCAGGGACTGGGACCTCTTGCTTCTGCCTTCATCCATGCACTGCTCACCCCCAGGAGGGCTGCATGCATCGGTTACAGCCCTGCATTCAAGTGGGCGAGCAGTGGGACACTCTTCACCTCTCTGCGGTGTTGGGTGGGCGCTTTGAGAACCACAACGCTCCATGTAAAGCTTTTTTTGTGTGTCTGGCTCCAGTAGTGTGTAGGTCTATGTATTAGCTGCAGTATTGGTGCAAAGCTGTGCTGTGCTTGGTTTGCCTTCTGTTGTTATGGGGAGGGTGTTTTTTAGGTACCCCCTTCACTGAGTTTGAGGTTTGGGTTTTTTTTCTTCTGTGCATTTGCCATCTGAGTCATAAATGATGGTACTGAGGAATGTGAGCCTCTAAATGACAGTGCAGCCGAATCAAACTGGTTCATGCTAGAGCTGCCATCAGTTTGTCTCCAGGTGCAGAACGGGGACAGTTTTGATTTCCTAATGCTGATATGCTGATACCACAGAAGCCCTCAACAAGAAACCTGTTGAAAGGACCCCTCTCTGCACTGCTTTTGACAAATCTTTTTACACAAATATCTTTTTACAGATCTTCCCCTGCCCTCCTCCATGGGGGAAGAGTTTACCTCCATGAGTGTTTCTCCAAATTGCAGTATACCACGTTGGCAGAGGCTGGCTCTGAACTCTGTGCCTGTCCAGCAAAACCATCAGAGCAGTGGATATGTACATCAATAAAGCCATCCTGGTTTACTGCTGCAGGGAGTCTGGTCCAGCATCTATAGCTTTTTGCCCTGTGGGTAGTGTGGGCAAAGTAATACCACAAGGAATGAATCACAACTGGATCCCAGCTTTTAAATTTGGGGGATGGGGGGAATGTTTGCATTTCATTAGTGTTAAGTTTGCCATTTCCAAGGACTGGGAAGAAAAATCTCTTCCCTCTTCACTAGAATATAGAGTGGTGTTTACTTTCTCATTTTGAAATTTTCCCATCTTGTGTAACAGCTGTGCTAGGGCAGGACTCGCTCTCTGCTGAACTGCTGCTTTTTTCCTTTGGCCTTTGTTAAAATTTCTGATAAATAACAGACTGTCTACAGCTGTTCAAATGATGTTGCTTTTTCTAAGTGTCACTTCGGTGTTCATTCCCACCAATGTGGGCTTTGCTTTGGAAGGTAAATAAGGGAGAAATAGGGCTTGCTGTTGAGTAAAATTGAACATGTGGGCAGTGGGAAAAGAATCTGAAATGTGAATTGCCCAAGCCTACAGAAGCCATCCACCTCCGGCTGTGATGGAGACACAGTGGCATCTTGGCAGCATTGCTGTGTGCAATTTTCTTTAAATAACTGGTGGGCTTTTTGTTTGCTGCAGTTGGTACTATTTCTTCACATTTTCTCATTTGAAGGTAATCTGCTTCTAAGAAGTGATTAGTGTGGTTTGTACATGGGAGTCTTCACCGGGCTTTGAATTTTTGCAGTGGCATTTGCTGTGCCAGTGCTACTGGGCTGTTATAAATACTGAGAAGATAATACGTATGACTTATATAGTATACCAATCTATTGTTATAAAAAATAACTTTATATAATTTCTATTAAGCCATGCTTTAATTTATCTAGAGGCTTTCTCTAAAAACTTTCTCTAAAAATCACAGGTCTGGAATAGAAGCAGTGAGGACTAAAGATTTTAATTTTCACATACTGTATCTCTCCTTTCCACAGCAGTACTTCTGTCCATTTTTTTGCTCTTAACCCGTGTATATAGATACCTCTAAGAAGCTGAAGGGCAGAATTTGGTCTGTATTTGAAAAACAGATCAAAATTTTTGAAGAAAAAAATAAGTGCAAAGTTTTTTCTGTGCTTGAGATTAGAAGTTGAATTTCTGAAGTAATATTTAGGTGAGGTTAATGCTCAGATCAGTACAACTTATTTCCTGTTGCAAACTGCTTATAAAGACAAAAATGTTTAATTTATACATCCAAAGAGAGAGAAAAGGGAATGAACTGAAGTAACTCAACTCTGTCCTTTCCACAGCTGAGGACACAAAGTAATAATTGTTGCTTAGCTAAATTATCACACAAAAGAACAGCAAGTCATTCATTTCCACATGAAAAAGCACAAAAATAGGGTTTCTGTAAGACTGATTGGAAGGTTTAAGATGAGAATGTCAGTGTTAAGGTTTCCTTTTAAAGGTGTTAGATCTGCTTAGGCTGAAACTGATCCTGCTTTTACACAAGTCTACTAGTGTAAACCTGTAGCAATTGAATACATGGAGAGTCAGAGCCATGGTTTAAACAACTTCTTGACAAATAGGCGGGCCAGATCCTCAGCTCTTCAGTTTTCTTTAAAATTTTCTCAAGGTTGTTGGAGTTGGAACACTCCATATATAAGCCAAAAATTTTGGTTCTAGTATAGTACCAGCACTTACTGAAAGATGACAGATCCAATGGCCCTGTAATTCCCTGGCTGAGTCTTTAAATACAGGACGCTGGCTAACAGCAGTGCCGCAAGGCAGATAGATATCGCTCTGTTGCAAGGCATCCAATTCTGGTCCTTTTGGAAAGAAGCTGGGTTTGTCAGTTAGAGCGAAATCTCAAAAAGGAACTTGAGAATTTTGCAAGCGTGTGCTCCAGGTTTGCTCAACATTTTGAGGCAAGTGTAAATCACTTCTAAGTAAGCTGCGACAAATGAAATGTTCATAATTACAAACTGCTAGCCAATCTTTGCACTATTTTTGACTGAGTACTGCTTAAATTACTACATCATATTTTATAGACAAAAAAGTGTGACTAATTAATACCTGCAACATCGCTGGACTCGTGTAGGATAACTGAGAACTAACTCCTTTGGCTGAATATGGTAATCGTTCCTTGGAGTAGAGGTGGTAAACTGGGGAACTCACCCAAAATCTGGGTGATCAGCCACTCCAGACACTTCTTAGAAGGTTGGCAAAGAGGCCAGGGACTGAATGGAGGTAGAGGTTGAACTATTCTCCAGTTCCCTGAGATGGCTCCTTCTCGTGAGGGTTATGTGCAGACTTGTGACTAATGAGAAATGCATGTTCTGCTGGAGCACAGCTGCCTGTGTTTGCTGGATGAGTGAAGACCTGCAGGCCACTTTTCAGTTGCAAGTGTTTGAATGGTGATAAACACTAGATTTTTATCAGATTTTTCAAGCAGAATCAAAAATGCACATGCAAATTGCAGATCTTGGTTGATCTCAGGACCTATTTTTCCTGTGACAGCTGGGGCCATCTTAGAAGAAAGCAATGATAACAATGCGATAAAAGCATTTCTCTAGACCTTTGTAGTTGGTGAGAGAGGATGTGCAGTTTACCCCAGATAGTGGCCATAAAGTATAAACAGCAAGGCTCATACGTGCTATTTTCTGAAGCGTGGTTCAGGGAGGCTGACCACTAGCTGCTGCTAATAGCAGTGGAACAGCCACACTCTGAACGTTGGACAGATACACATCTAGGTCACTGCCACTGGGAGCCAAAAGTGCGCGTCTGCAGCCGCTCAGTGAATGTATCTTTACCACTGCCGTTGTGCATTTCTAACTGTTGTACCAAGGCCCTATATCTGCTACGAACAAGATTTTTGCTTCAGTATTTAAATACCATTGAAACTAGGCTTTCATATGAGAGAAAAACTAGTGTGCTTCAAGGGGGAAGGGTAACTGTGCAAAGGGGTACTTGGAGATCTTGAAGACTTTCTAGGTTCATAGGGTGACTTGATCATTAACTTTATTAGCTGGCACAGCAACCGTGTTCAGTCTTGATAGCTTGTACTCTTGTTTGTAAGCAGAAATGAATCCAAGAATCCCAGCACCAGTAGGAGTCAGGCAGGGCTTTGCTGTCTCAGGGCCGGTGTTGTGTGGGATTTTGCCTTGGACTGGCTGGTGAGAATTTTAAATGTGGAGATATTAGTCAGCATTATGGTTGTGCTATGTTGTATTTCATTGCCATGTTTTTGTAATGAAAGGTGGCTTTTATATACCTACAATTGGAAAGCATTCATTCCCGATGTGCACCATCTGGATACAAATATTGAATCTGGAAACTGTGTTTTTAACAAAAAATTGCCATTTCGTAATAGGTACAATTGATAGAGAAGATCTACTTGGGCAAGTTGTCCTTTGCTTTTCCACAAAGGAATTTTACCTTTTGCAATGGAATGATAATATTTGCTTGTGTCTTCAACTGAAATGGCCAAAGCAGGGTTTCTGTATCCAGAATTAGAACTCAGGTGTTCCTAATTATCATGCCTTTTCCACATCAATTGTTTCTTAAACCATCTTATAAGAATCCTGTTTAACAAAAAAAACAGACACAAGATGCAACCCTCCTCCTAACCTTTTACTGCACTGATACTTGTGGAAGAAAAGCTGCAAAAATACTTTATACAGAGCATATGAAAGGTAAATGATTGTAATTTTTAGTCATAATATTTTACTTTCCTGAAATTTGTCTTCTCTCTTGGAGGTTCTGTAGAAGAAAAGAGGATCTGTAACCCTTCTGCTAGCATTGTTTGGAATCTCTTCTAAATTTTCTTTAATTACAAATGTGTTGGATGCATTGTTGGAAGGATTTATTGGAACAACAGAGTCAATTAAATTGTGAATATTTTGGCTTGTGCCATATCCCAATACTTTCTTACCTATTTTTCCATGCACACAACATTCCTATTAACTTCCTATGCCAGTATATTATCTGCTTTGCACAATAGAATAGACTTCCCTTACCTTTTTCATTTCAGTAGCGAGCAGAACGTGCTAAAAACGTACATGTGTGTGCGTGTGCCGGTGTGGCATCCGGTGTTTACACTTTGAGTGGACATTTCACTCTCAGCCTTTTCCATCCCTGATGCTTTATGTGGTCAGCTGTGGCTCTGCAAACCTGGCCAGCGCCCTGTGGGAAGGCATGAATAGCCCTTGTTGTGCTAGCACACCTGTGTTCCGCGCACAGCTGTTTGCTTCACAACAGGGTTGCTGTTAGCAGTTATGAAACATTTTCACACCACCCACCCACTATCCACTAGTTTATAACATATGCTGGCACTTCTGTCCAGCTTGAACTTTTTTTTTTTTTAATTTAAAGGACACCAGGATACTTTATGTATAGGAATAACAAGCCAAATTGGCACAGCACCTTATTAAAAATAATCCCTCTCTCTTGTGTCAAAGATTACTCTCTTTTTCTGTCTATGGTAAATCTGCAACTGTATGAAAAGAATGTTTTTCTTTATGTTACTTTTTTTTTTTTTCCCTAGTTATCAGGCGGCTTCTGTGCTGGCCAGAATTTAAAGAGGCTGGAACATTACTTTGTTTTTTTCTACATATTGTTGGAGATGCAGAGTCACCCATTTGTTCTACATTTTAGCTGTATGTTATAATAGGAAGTTAAGACACAGAACAATCAAAGACTACCCATAGAGCTAACTTTGTAAAGCAGCAGAGCTGGTTGGATGGATAACTCAACTCTTCTGGAAGGAAGATGGCTAAAAGCTCTCTTTTCTGATAGTCTAGATGACATCAAATCTCCAAAACGGAAAGCTGAGCTGAAAGAAAAAAAATAAATACAAAATGAGGTGGCAAAGTGAAGCAGGTGCTCCATATGGAGGGGAAAAAAGACAAATTAACTTAACGTAAGAACCGCTTCATTTCTATAGGAGAATGCTATTTAAATTCATAGACTAGGAAGACAGCTGAACTCTTCTGTGTAGTTTTATCAGCTGTGTTTTGTATCTCTCCATGACACAGTATGTGGCTCTTTTCTGAAACCAGGACAATGTGTTTTGACAGCCCTTGGCAGTGAGAGCAACTGTGAGAAAAGCAAACCAAAGTGATTCAAATTAACACGAGCTGGCTGTTGCGAAGCTGGACCATCCAAAGCACTTCCCATGAATAGAGAACCTCAGATATTGTAAGATGCAACATAGACAGCTGGGTTAGAAAAAATGAGGAAGGGCTGCTGCTAACACTGCTCACCATGCCTCCACCTACAGAAAACATCAGTTTTCTTTGGTGAGCTACAGGGGCATTTAGCTCTGGTCCTGTTTGACAAGGTGAACAGATCCTATACTGAGCTCTGTTTAGGACCTGCAGGGAAAACAGCATCAAGCAGAAAGGCAAAGCTCAGTTAAAATTGCTTTAGGTAACCTTGACCATTCCTGTAGGGGATGGCTTGCGCAGGAATTTGTTGTTCTAGAGCTCACATGGGTGTGCCTTTATTTTGCTGTAATGTGGCTGCTGACAGCTTGTGTTTTTTAAACTCTTTATTGTTGATCAGAAGGAAAAATATTGAGAATTTATTATATGTTATTAGTTTTCTAAAGTCTTTCTAATTCAGAAGAGAGGCAAGCATCTTTGGTAACCTTAGAATTAAGGATTCTCTGTTTACACTAGAACAATCTCCATGAGGTCCAGTCCCGCTCACTTGACTCACAGATGACGGTTTTCAGGAATTCAGAATGGTCCAGAAATGAATACCCTTAACACCAAAGCTGAAAAAAACTGATTTCTGTCATTCACTTTCTCTTTTGGTCTTGCAAGACAATCTATTCCTTTGCTGCTGGTAAGAACATACTATTTTCTGAGGGATATAATGTTATGACCCATGCCTCTGTTTTGTGTGCCACAAAGTTTCTTTCTGACTTCTGAGGAATCTTCCTTATACTTAAGACCCTTTCACTTTGCTTCTCTTCTGATTGTCTTCTCCCATCTCATCACCAAATGAATCTTACTTTAGATAATTCAAAGTATCTGTTGTTTTCCTCTCCTTCCCGCACCTGCCCACATTCAACTTTTCTTCTCATACCCAGTGCCTTCTCACTCTCATTCCCAGCTGGAAGACCTCCTCTTCTCGTTGTAATAAAACCTTTTCTTTTTCTGCCTTATGAGTTGCGAGGAGGATAGTAACCCTTCTACTGGTATTTCAGTCCCTCACGCTCCATAATAGATTTTATCTGCACTGTGCCCTGTGAAGCAAGGAATTGTTGTAGGTACAAGAAATAAAGTGAGTCGCCCAAGGTCATAAAGAAAGTTAATGGGTAAATTAAGCCCAGACCTCATAGATCCTAATCCTTGCTGTGGAGGCTGTAATAGCAATGGTGAGGAGGGTGGAAAGTCCAGGCAGATGATCTGTATTCCTTACTTATGGCCAAATATGACACAAATAGAGGCACCCTGTTCCTAACGAGGAGAGGCGGGAGAGGGGGGCATAATTCATGCTATTCAGATTCTGCTATTTAGCATTTGCCGATCTCTAATGGGATATTTGCAAAGTATAATATTTTCTAACAGCTGTAAGGACAAGAGAGCCTAAAATTTCTCCCTATACATAATATCCGTGAAATTGCATTGAATATTGTAATGATGTGTTATGCTGCCATTAGCTCCCTGTGAATACCTAATTTGGAAGGTTAATGCAATTGACAAATGTGTGTACTGTACGCGCATTGTCACTGCTAGTTAATGGCAACTCTCACATTTTGATTTGGGAAATTATATAAAACTGAAAGCGACAATTATTGTAACTTCATCTTTTTTGGAATCTAGCACAGTGTGCAGTTTATTTAAATAGGGTTGTATGTGTTTTAAATTTGTATACCATCATATGGAGTCCTTTGCTCATCGTGTGATTATATACTTAATTTTTGTATGAATGAATGCATGTATTGTGGTCTTTTATAGCATATTGGGCCAATTTGGGGGGTTTTGTGTGTATTCCACACTAAAATACCGTAAGTCCTTGTCTTCCTGTTGGCTCAACAGTGCTTGATTACAAAACTGGTGCCAGTTCATTCAAAGAGATATCTCACATCCAAAAATGAATTTCCCCAGGCAAGGAAAGTGTGCTATACACTGGAAGAGTATGCTCCTGTATTTTCTGTAAATGATTGAGCACCATAAAAGGTCACCTGCAGCCTCTGCTGCTTTTGTGTATAAATTTGATGAGCTCCTTGAAGTTTGTCCACTTAGTATTTCTCTGGCTCTAGAAAGTACTTCTTTAGATCAAGGTCACATTTTTCGGTGTAAAGAGTCAACTTGAGATCTTTTGTTCTAAAGCTGTTTAATTAGACAGAGCTTCACATAGTGAATGGTCCTTTATCATCCCATGGATCTCAGATTCATCTGCTAGGAAGTGAGGAGACATTATGATAATCCCCTGTGACACACCACAGCATGGATGATGTTGCTTCATCCGAGTCATACGAATTGGAAAAGGGTGGATGGATGGAGTGAGAGCCACACAGCCCACTTCCCCTGTTACTTAATTTCTGGGCACCTCTTCAACTCCTTGTGGAGTTTCTTCTGAGGGAGCAGGTATCACAAAGGAGGGGTGCTGCCCCAAGGAGACTGTATATGTCACTTCCAAGAACAAAGCAGTCTTCTAAACCCAGTGCTATATTGAGCCCGTGAGTCATGTGTCTTTAGATCAATAACCAAAATGTTTTTATACGCGGGGGCAGCCCCAAACAGAGTGACTCAGCGCTGGCAGTTCCGCATTCAGCACACTTCTGTGCAGGATCTAGTTTCAAATGACTGATTACAGGAGTGGAGCCCGGTGATGTGTGGAGGCTGAGGCGCTGCTTGCGGGTATGGCAGAGCAGAGGTTTCTTTTTTGATACTCGGCACACCTGCCCCTCATTCAGCTTCATGCAGGAGCTGTGTTCTCATGCTGTCCAAGATGCTGCCTGCAAGTCAGCAGCCTGTCTGTCTGTCTGTCTCTGGCATTTTTTATAAGGTGACTTGGAGATGCAGAGGTTTAAGATGTTCTTAGGCTTAGATTCTGTTGTGGCTTTTTCCTCTTTTGTTATGTTGCATTAATAAATACATGGCAGAATCTGGTGGAAGAATACATCTATTCAGACCCTTTGTCACGGATGCCACAGATTCCAGTGGTCTAAAACTCTGAAGAGCGATCAAATGCTTGTCCCTCTCACACTTGACAACAGGGACTCTTTCTACTCTTGCTCCAGTCCTGGTGGCCATGTCACATCAGGCTTATGATAACATCCTGGGAGAAGCTGGGGTCCATCAATCACTGCACGGACCTCTACCCTAAAAGAACAGATCACACTTAAATGTTTGCATCAGCTGTGGTTGGCAATGTATACATTGGTTTGAAATAGGAAATTTGGAGCCTGGAAAAGCTTCACACTGAGATTTGTCTTGTTAAGTGGGTGTGTTTTGCTCCTCTGTGGATTAATGATTTACCCATAGCTCACTAAAGGATAAGGGATGTCTGCACCTGGCCTATTGAAGGAACATTTGCATTTGAAGAAGTTAGGCCGGTTAATAGTCTAGGGGGAGGACACTGAAGTTGACTCCTGAATGGAGGAGGGGAGTTGAATTTCAATGAACCTTCATGCAAAATGCCAACAAGGAGTACAAGGTTATAAGTTAGCCATTCTTGGCTGCAAGTTCCCTCCTGTGAATATGTATTTAGGATGGACAGTGTACACCAGCTCTGTGACCCTGACCATGTGTATCAGATGTGGTTTAGATCTTGTTTGGCAACTAGAGACAAAGTGAGACAGGGAGAAGGAAAGAGAGAGTGATGGGCCTTTTGGACTAGATTTTAGAGACAGTTTTCTTTCCTTTTTGCCAGCCATGTGTTATAAACCTTTGCAACCGTGCTGCTTATTTTGCTTTGGATAAATAAGTATTTTTCCTTGCTTTCGACTTAACTTAGCTTGTGCTGAGGATTATTTCTAATGATGGCTAGCATAAAAAACCCACCCTGAAAACTGATATATAGGTACAGTCTAGTAACATCTAAGTCCCCATCATATTGCTCCATGATATCCCATGATCAACAGAAATTCCCACCTATGCATGGGACGGTATGGGAACTGGTAAAGTAGGGAGACTCTACTAATGTAGAATTTTTGATTGACCAGCACAAGGCAAGATGTCTTTTGCATGCACAGGTGGTCAAAAAGCATATTGACCCTCCAGGTTTGGATTCCTCTCCAGGGCTCTTGGGGAGCAGATAAAAAGCAGGTAACATGCTTTAGCTTGCCTGTGAGCTAAAGTTGTTGAAAGTTATTTGGTAGTTCCTGCAGGACTGAGGATCTTTGATATGCATATGAATTCCATTTTTTTCTGACCAATTTGCTGCTGGACTCTGTGTTTGCAGGAGGGAGATAGATAAGGTTGCTGCTGATGAATCAGATTTACTTCAAGGTCAGGAACTAATGAAACTGGAGTAACTTGGAGAAAGAAAGCAATCATGAGGAAATATTTCAAATTAAATTATTTTTCCTCAATAAAGATAATAAGACCATCATTTTTTTTTGAGCTGTTTACCATTTCAAGCAGAAGTAGAAGATTAATGGTGAGTTATTTTGAGAGAAGATTCTGCCAAGGCACCATAGGGACTGGGGGGGCAGGAGCGACAGGGGGCTTCCTGGGCTGAAAATGAAGTAGCTTCACCATCCAGGGCCTGTCCCACCACCGCCAGCAGTGATTTCTTCTAGGAAGTTTATTCCCACTCTACAGGTAGTAGGGTAGTAGGTGTGGAGCCCTAACCCCTCAAAGAACAATGACTTTGCCAACAGCTAAGATCCCACCACAGAAAGGAAACCTCTCTAGAAGAATAATGCCTTGCCTTTAGTAGAAGAAATTATGCTGGAAATTTGACTACAAGCACAGAGTGAATGCAGGGCAGTAGGAAAAAATGAAATGGAGTAATGTAACAGAAAGCTTTCCTGATATCTGTGGAACATAGCAGAATTCCCAGCTATCAAGCAAGTGTGAACAATTATTGATTTGTTGTGATTTATTTCAACATCCAGTGAAAAACCTCTCACTGACTTCAAGAAATGCCAAACTGAGCTCAGGGAAAGATAAAATGAAACACTGGACATTTACTAGCCAGTAGAATTTGGAGAATGAGGGTTTCACTTATATTCTTATAAAAACCCAGCAGGTATAGCATACAGAGAACCATTTTATACTTACCCTTTCCCCAGCTTGAGACACACCATTAAGGAATGTGTGATACCTGAGGTATGGGAAATGGTGCTGCACTAGAAGCAGAAGAGGCAAAAATTGGAGTTTCACAGTCCTGGGAAGGGTGATTATTCTGTTGCTTGTTTAATATATTTCATCTGTGAAATTCAGCATCTTTTCCTAAAATGTGCTCTTTCTCTGAATGTGTTTAGTACATGCCATAGCTCTGCCTTTGCAGCTGTTTCCCAAGCTAGAAGAAAAAAGAATGCTTTGGCTCTCAAGAGCAAATAGACTTGTTAAAAACTTATAGTTTAACCTCTGACTTGCTAACCTTTGATTTTAAATCTAAAAAAAAGGTAGAATACCTGCCACCAAAATAGTTTTATTGAATCAAGAAGATACAGACAAAATAACAATGTTTTTCATGTGAATTTGTGCTGTGGTACCTTCTAAGTGGGAGGCAGAAATTGAAATATTGCTTCCATCTGAGACTGGGTGGGCAAAAATCCTACTAAGTCCAACCTATCTGAATTTCTCTGCTAGTCTTCCACTTTCACAGTTGATGAACTAGCACTCAGGATATTTAGCTTTGTTCAGACAGTACGGAGGTTTTCATGGCTTTCATGGTTCTTTTGACCTTCTCTCTATCCTTTAATTAAATGTATGTTGGGAATACCATCCAGGTTTCGAAATTTTCCTCAGTTTCTTCCAGGGCTAGATTTGTCAAAGTCAAGCCAGAATTTCACCCAGATGGAAGTATTCTATCCATTGTCTTCTCCAAAATGGCTCAGACTGCATAAAATTAACTTGCCATGACTGCAATCAAGTGTTAGCAACGTCTTTTGCAATCCGCTCATCATCCTGGTTGCCCCAGTAGAAAATCATCTTTCTAGATCACGTTCAAGGTATTCCAGTGTCACAAGGGATCAGGAACAGAATTACCAGGGAGGTAGAGGAGGCTGTCAGCTTCATACCAGCACTCCCTGACGAGGTGCAAGTCCTAGTCATCATAGTATTGTATGTCACATCCTGGCTGTGCTGGCAGTCAGCGTATAAATGCTGGAAATAAAGAACAGTGTCTGTCCCAGTCTCTTTCCTTCCTCTGTGTGCACTGTGGCTTTAGCTCACTATGCCAACCTATGCTGGACTTCTAATTTGTTATTTTTTCCAGGAGGAGTATTGCTGTCTGAGCACATTAGCCCTGTAGGAGCAAGTTTTGGCTCACAGCTCTGTGGGATACGGGCATGAGGGATGCTCAGCACTCAACATCATAGGACTCTTCTTTTTTCTTGACTTTGGTGATTTTGCCTGGGTGAATGAGGCTTACCTGTGGGAGTTGTAAAGTATGTTGCTAAGCTTATTTTTGATATTTCTTTTTAAAATCTTCTGTGCCTGTTGCCAAACACACAGGGTTTGTTTTCAGACTAACTTCTCAGGTAAAGCTGTCATGTTTATTCTGACTCACTACATCAATATGTAAATATGAGATTTTTGTTTCCATTTATTTCTTTTTGTGTATCTTTATATAGCCTGGGTATTTTTTTTCAAGGCTTTGTTAATTTTCCAGGTATGAAAAAATGAGGGAGAGAAAAAAAAACTTGTATAACTTAATTTCAGAAGTTGTGTTTGGGCTCATGTGTTGGCTATGACACAGTCGAGTACGGTTAAACCTGGGACAGACTTGGATCACAGCTTCCGGGATAACTAACACCCTTAGTTTTGACCATCACTTGACATTAAAAAAAAATTTCCACTTTTCAACATGAAAGCCATGAGTCATCCTTGAAATGAGTGTTGCCCATGTAGTGCATTTGAGGAACAGTTTGGGGCAGGCTGACTTGTGCTCACAGGTTCTGTAATCTGTCATCCACTTTGCAGTACTTTAACTTACAAACATTTTCACAGGCTGCAAACAGTGGGTCTCTGCTTGGATTTACCACAAGCTCATTCTGCTGCACCACAGTTTGACCTCTCTGATGAACTACACATAATGTGTTTGCAGACTGTGTATGTATATCTGGATATAGACTTGTCAAGGCATGCACAGTGCAGAAATAATTTTTATTTTCAAATGTGTTTGGTTTTGGCTGTGATCTGGCTGGTCATTTATTGCTAGTAAATGATTTTTGTGATGTCAGCTGGTCAGTGTTGAGGGGCGCTGTTGAATATTGGCCCATCATTTAAAAAAAAAACAGAGAAGATAATTCATGGGGAGTGTAACAGAATCAGGTTGCAAAGTACCTTGAGAGGTCATCTAGTCCTGCCATGTTGGCTTAAGGTAGGCAGTCTGAACCAGTTAGACCCACTGCTGTCTGCTCCAGCTCACTACTGGAGACCTGTCCTGCTCCCTGATGTCTTAGTGTGGATGCTCAGCATCCTCTGATGCACCGCAGTTTATTGGAATAGACCACAGTTTATTTTACTAAGGCAAGCTGTAGGCCTGTGGGAGACAGACAAACTCTCCTGCTCCATCTCCTTGACTAGAGAGGCTGAGAAAGGCAGAGCAGAGAACTGAAGGTCAGGACTGAGCTAGGGCAGCTGAAGCTCTGCTGTGGCACGTGCATTCACATCCTTGGCTGGAGCTTGTAACTGCTGAGTTTGGGCACCTGCTTCTCAGCTGCATCAGGTCTTTCATAGCTGACCTCAGCAGAGGCTGTTCTGAAGCAAGGAGCAAGCTTATCCTGCAGTCCATTAAATTAGTACCCGCAAGCATTCCCTATGACTGGATAAATGATCAGACATTTCAGGAAGACTATACTGTGCCACAGGAATGCAACTTCTCACCTGAGGCATCAGGGCTCAGTGCAGCTCATGAAGTTACTCTGGTGTCTTTGCAATGCACTGCAAGGTTGGTGTCTCCAGAGGATGAGGGACCTCACTGCTGTTGAGGGATGTGTGTGCTTCCACATGGTCTTGCAGTTCTCTCCATCCTTTGTAGCAGCTCCATACTGAAACATGCTCTTCAGAACTGCTAGCCTGTTATTGGCTGCACCATCCCCCATTGGAAGATGAGCAGGAGGAAAACTTTGATGCCCATCCTGCCAGCCCATCATGGAGTGCCAGCTTTGATGCATTCAGTTGCTGTGCTCTACAGTGCCCATGGTGTCTCTCCCCCTATGAAGTGATGTGGGGTGGGTGGACTGAGGGATGTGAATAACATCCTCCTCCAAGGCCAGGCATAAATAGATGTCCCTTAGTCACTGCCTTCTGATCCTGCCTGTTTTTTAAATTTTCCATTGCTGTAATTTCAAAGGATGAGATTGTCCAAATGGTCAAACAAGACCAGTTCCAGAAACTTATTCAGGAGTTTATTTTTACTTTACTTTTGAAGAGCACTTTCTCACTTGCTCTGCCATGAGACATACAAAGGTAATGTGCTCCTCTCCCTTTCTCTCTCTCTTTTTTTTTCTTTTTTCTCAGCATGTAGGAACTTGTTATCGGTTTCGTTGTGCGGATGAAAAACTACATCTTGAGCAACATCTATAAATGTCACAGGACTGGGTTTTTTCAAGTGTTTACTGAGAACATATTATGTTTTAGTGTCTATCATAAATACCTTTTTGTTAATCTTTCACCCTCACTAAATCTATTACAAGCTTTAATCAACCTTTCTAAGCAGTAATAAAATGTTATCAGCAGTTGGCAGAGATTATAAGTGACAGACCCTAATGTTTTCTAATGATTGTCATTATTTGGAAGGTTGTTTGTAGTTTTAGAGAAAAATAATTAGATCTATTGCATACATTTGAAGAGAGAGGAGTGTGCCTCCTCTGATAGTTTACTCTCAAGAAATCTAATTTGTAAATAATTACTTAAAAGGAAAAAAACCCCAACAAGCCAAAGCTGAGTGGAAATTCAAGATATATTTAGGCCAATGCAGGCAGAAGAGAACAAGCTTTATGCTAAAAAGACAGCATATTCCCCAGATGAATACATACAGTTCAAGTTTTTCACCTATTATCAGATAGATCTGAAGTCTGATTTTCCAAGAATACATCTCCCTCTTTATCAGCTCATCACCTTGTTACACACACAGAAATAGGCGTTGCAAAACTATTATTTTATATTATGTAAATTGGTTTTCCTTTTAAGAACAAGTCAATACTGTTTCACATACATGCGATGTTTCTGCAATCGGTGAAGTGACAGGTTTTGAACAGGACATAAATGAAGGTGAGATTTTCTTGATCCTCTTAAAGTTTAAAGGGTTTGTGTTTGGGTTTTTTCCACATAAAAGAAGATCCTGTAAGCACTGTGTTCTGTCTGAATTTCAGTTTGGATGTACTCAAACGACAAACATTTCCCTGAATTGTCAATGGTGTGAGTATATTTTAATTTTTGCTGTCCCGATTCACGGCATTGCTGAATCTGGAGAAGATGCAGCCCTAAGTTTAGCACAAGCTAAATGCTGGGGTTGTGCTCCAAGCATGGTGTTCAGTCAGCTGTCCCTCACCTCCCGTCTCCCATGTACCATGAGTTCACCATGATGCAGTAGCTCCCTAGCACCAGAGTCTGCTGAGTCCCTGGAGCTGCAAAGGCATTTTATTGCTTTAAGACCTTGGCCTTCAAGAGAACCACTGGGAGGATCCACTCTTGGGCAGCAGCCTCATGGCATCTCCTTCTCCCCTTCTTGTTTTCTTTCCTGTTATATGAACCTAGATGTGTGTCTTTTGAGAAAGGGCACTTACAAAGCTGCACATCAAGTACCTGTGGTGAATATATCTACAGTATTCCCAGACACTTGCTTGTCCACCAAAACTGAAATCCTCACTAGCACCAGGCAGTGAGCATTTTATAGTTTAATGTTGTTTCATGCCCAGTGAATGCTCACTGCTGACCTGCTTTTAGAGGGTATAAAGAAACCAGGGCAGATGTTTAGGTTTCATTGATGTGTGCACACAAGCAATCACATAAACACACACACATACACACACAGTCATTTAGGCTAAGTGACCAGTTTAAGCAGAAGAGCAGACCAAATCAGATTAGTGTAACTGAACTGGATCTTAGCTTTTCAATCACAGACCTCATCCAGTCTGCTTTGAAGCCTCAAACTTGAAACTCATTCCCCAAATACACCCTCTTCTCTGACTTCAGCTTGCCTCTTGCTTGGCATGAGGATCAGCCATGCACTCAAGATGAACTTGCAAATGATTATTAATTTCTGTGTATTTTTTGAACAGTTTGGTTTATTTCTCACGGTGGGTTTCTGTGGGTCAGCATACATGTTGACGCTCTTTATTCCTGTCATCACCTCGTAGGCATTTCTGGAGTGCTATGCTGGCCATCCTTTTTTGTCTCTAGTCAGCTCTGTTTCTGCACATCCCAGAAACTTTCTTGTTTAATGCTGCTTACAAAAAAAGGATGATATGTTTAAGGAAAAATTAAACTGATTTTTAGCTCCTTAGTAAAAACTAAATGGTGTGCTTTTCCTAAGCAAACTTGGCATTTTTAGCAATTAATTTCTTTTCTCAAACTCTCCATTACCCTGGAGAAGGATGTACATCCTTAAAGATATTATTAAGTAAGCAGAAAACCCAACTTGAAAGGACTGGCAGTGTTTAAAGTTAGCATTTGGAGTATATCTTCAAGAAGCAGCAGCAGTGTTTAAATGGGAAATTCCAGACTATAAATTCTTTTTCAGCTAGATTATATGCAGTACAAGTGTTGACTTTCAATTTATACCTTTGATATGACTCATTGAATGTTCTGATTCTTAGTTTATTTGTCCTGTCTTCAGCAAAATGGATTGAATATAGGGTTATCCAACCATGATGCGTTGTCTCTGTGCCTCAGATGTTATATTGATGAAATCTTAGTGTCTGGCACTATCTAAGAGGAATATAAAAATTTGATTTGGTCTACAGCCAGCTTTCCTCCCACTCTGGAACAATGATGGAACATCTGGGAGAACGCTGTATTCATTAACCCAAATCCTGAACACTTTGCATAATACCTGATCCTGTAAGAATCTGCTTAGTTTTCCAGCCTGTGTAATTTGTGCTGGATGCAGCTAGAGCATAGTCAGTCAAAGGACCTTGTCTCTTTTACATTTTTCAGCTTTTATGTGACATTATGCTTTGTCATAATTGATGATAACAAGATTCCCATTTGTTATCTGATTTTAAATGCCAGTTATATGCATGGTGGCTCACTCCATTCTCTCTCCTCCAGAAATCTCTCTTTATTTGTCATTTGTATTTTCAGCTGGAGACCTTAGGGCTTTATCTTGCCCATCGTCTCAGCTGAAGCCATATGCCAAGAGGCCTTTTGTCTTTCCTGAGGATGGATCTTGGAATATCAGACTGGTGTCAGTGTGCCACCTTTATTGTTTTTCCTGTTTTCATAATCTCCCCTTCTCACAGTGGCAGATGCACACCAGCATTGTGGCTGACAGAATAGCCATTTTCCTCCTGGGGTTTGATTCTGCACTCTGGCCAGCTGCTGTGGGGTATACCAAAGGAATGCAGCTGGTACCTCCCAAAGTTTGAGCATCCCCTGTGATTTTTATAGTCTGTGCTTGCCTAGGAAAGGGATTGTGTTTATGTTTCCTTATGACCTCAGATCCTCTGCATGGATTTGACCATTCATGAGACTAAATAAAGCTAAACTCCTGAACTTTTATTTAAAAATGGCTTTTTCTTCCTTTACAGTATAGATATGCTCTGTGCTTGACCTTGGGCAGGTTACATAGGCTGAGATCCTGAAAATACTTACACACCTAAATCTCACTGTGGGATTTAGCCACCTGGATAGGAGAAAGGTCCAAATTTTCAAAGATCCTAAGTTTTTCAGTGCACCTCATCTGCAAAATGAACATGGAAGCTCATGGTTTTCTTCAGCAGGATGTCATGGGAACAGATACACCACGTTTGTAACATATAAACTGCTTATCTTTGCCAAGCCCAAACACTGAATCAAAAGGAGGTAAAAGTGTATGCTATGCAACTACCTGCCTCTTCTACTGATGTTTAAAAAATGTACCATTTTCTTGCAGGGTTTGGCAGAGATGGAAGACTGTCTAGGACTGAAATTGCCAATTCCATCTTTGCATTTTGTCAATACAACCCCCCAGAGGTTTGCATAACAATAGCTCAGAAGGACCAGTTTTCAATGCCTTGACATCAGTATGGCTGAAAGAGTTAAGGCTATTAGCAGCGTGACATAAAAATACTTAGTATCTCACATCTTCAAAGCAATGTACAAATACTAATTAATTTTCAAAATAGCCTTACCTCCACACCCCACAGTCAACCCTGATTAAAAAGTAAATATTCCTCTTGCACATGTAATCAAGACTCAGAGCTTTATGCTCTAAGAGGGTAATTGACTTGTGCCTTGTTTGTGATTTTGATAAACAATTCAGAGTGGTTCAAAGGATGTAGAGCCAGAGGGAAGGTCAGTAGCAGTATTGAAGTATGGCGTGAGGAGTGCTTCGCCCCCAGATGTCATTGATTTATTTCTGGACCTAGATCTCTTTTCACATTGATACGAAAGAACCAATATTTATGATAGGAAATACTGTGTCTGGCAAGCCTGAACTATGGTGAGGAGAATGCAGGACTATGGTGGTACTTTAATGTACTCTTTTAGGTACCTAAAATTTCCACTTGTCATTTCTCAGTATTTTTATTGGTGTGCAGAAGTGAACCACAAGGCATTTCACTTGCTTCAGTTCTTTCCTGAGAGTGAACCCATTACTGGGTCCAGTGACAAATTGTAATACTCAAACCAAATTGATGGTTGGTGCAAAGTGCAGGGAAATTGCTGTACTTAAGAAATATATGTATGAATTAATCTTAGATGAGGCTATGTCTCTGAAAACTGACCCTAAGGACAGAGAGATGGGAGGTGCTTCATGCAACTAAGACAGTGACATTTAAAATACAACCACTAAGATGACTGCTTATTGCAAACTGTTTTCATCTGACCTGAATTTTTATGGTGCTGCATCAGCTGAAACTGCTCAGCAGTCTGAAACCACCTGCTGCTGCACAGGTGAAACTCTCACAAGAGTGCTCCTTACTTTTAAATGTTTTGGTAGAGTAGTGTACAAAATCCCATTGCAATAACCAGGCTCACAGGCTCCGCGTGTTTCAGAATAGAGGTCCATGGCGCTGTGGATCACTGCAGGGAAGGGACAGAAGCAGCATCTACTGATCTGCTTGCTAGTCTATCGGCTCAACTGTGTGGTCAAGGTACTGCAACAAGTTGCTACAGTTGTGCTCACCCTTGGTTTTAGAGCATAGGCACAGTGACTGCTGAATCTTAGACCTTGTATGTATTACTGCAGATTCAGGGTCCTATCTTGTCTGCCTGTGATCTGAGACTTAAAAGATGCACTTTTCTTTTTGGTTAAGAACACAGTCCTGAGCGACTGCAGGAGGTCACTGTCCACTCGCTTGCAACATGTGGGTCATAGTTCTTTCCTACTTGATGCTTTAAGTATAAACATTTCAGGTGCTGAGTGTACTACTGCTGGGGATCAGAGGTTATTGATATGTGCAAAGTTAAAAAAAAAAAAGTCTGAAGTTAGGGAGTTGAAATTTGTGTAGATGAATTGGAAAGGGTAGAAATCTACATCAAGAGATGAAATGTACTTTTATATGGAGCAAGTTTACATAGCAGCAATAGTTGAATTATGAGCATTGAAATTGGTTCTTCTGAGTGCTAAACTTGGGACTTTGAATTACCATTGCAGTATCTGTATCAGTAACATGCCGTGTACCAGCCAGCCCAATAGTGTGCTGGACCCATAAAGCATCATGTAAATCTTCTTGACAGACCAGATTTTTAAAGAGCACAAAGCAGTTCTAGTAATGAGCGAGATTTACAAAAAAAGCCAGTAAATTGGAACACTTGATAAGATATTAAAAAATGCTGTCTGAAATTTGAGTGTGGCTGGTTAACAGAGTATAAAACAATGGATTCTCACTGTGCATAAACTGAGTTCAGTTTGCAAGATATTCCTGGTCCTGCTTTCGAATATTAAAAATTCAGTGTTTGTCACAAAGCCACTTCAGCTCAGTTCAACACACCTGGGTGCATGCCACAGTGGGATTATCTCTGATCTAATCACTAGGGAAAGTGGTCTTTTCAGGTCAGGACTGAGGTCATGGTTAGATTGTAGATAGAAAATTATGCCTCCTTTCTCTGAAGCATGCTTATTTACAGTATCAGGTGGTGCTCACTCATGTCTCCTCGTTTCATCATTGAAATTCTAATACTCATTTGTCAGTGTCACTGATACTCTGGGGTGGGGCAGGGGGTGGGGGGAGCACGTTTTATATTCTCAAATAGATGGTCTGGCACCGCAGTATAATTTTCAAAGGTAGCCCTTCCTTAATATTTGTGGGTAGCTCTATGTATGTATTTAGGTAAATGGCTTCAGTAGATATTAAGTTTTCATCTGTAATAATAATATTTTACTTTTGTATTTCACTTGTAATTAGTAAAGCCATGAAGCACACACATAAGGTTTTAAGCAATTGTAAAACATAAATCCTTACCTACGTGTTGAAATACTAAATGTTCAAATGTCATGAAGCTGCACATACCAAGGATGCTCCAACAGCATGAATTCACTGCTTGTCTACTGTGCTTTCTGGTTTATATCATACCATAGCCTTATCACCAAATAATTGATTAAAATGCATATATTTAACAGGGACAGAATTCTTATTAGAAATGAGATGAAAATTTTGAGATGAAATATTGGAAACAAGGTGAAACGCAGCTGAAGGCAATAGCTGTAAAATCTTTTGATCCTTTCTGTCTCCTTGTTATCATTTTCCTGGATCTGTTTTGGTATAGAAATATCCAGAGGCTCTGTATTTCCCAGCTCCTCCTACTCCTCCAGATGATTGTATCAAAAGTAGGTATAGTTATGTTCAGCTCTCGGGAAGTCCCATAGCATCAGCTTGGTGATCCTTACCCCAGGATTTAAAATCCTCAACAAATGCTAGAGCCAAACTGGATGTGATATGGAAACAGGAGGAGATCAAAACAGGTTTTAGTGTTTTTCTTCCATTGGCCTACCAATCTGCAGGTAGAAAGTAACTGATTTTCATTGGTATTTTAAGATCTTGAGACATGGTGCATGGGCCAAATTATCTTAGATTCCAAGCTGTCATGTGAGATTAATCACTGGCATATAGAGGGACATGTCTCAAAAAGTGGGTAATTCCAGGGAAAATGGATGTATAGATAATATCAAAAGTTCTAAAAACTGTGGCTAAAAATAGTAAGGATACAGGAAGTGCAGGGCCCTCTGCAACCATATCCATGGAAATGGAAGAAAAACAAGTAGTTGGAGGATGTGGTAGAACATAGATGAATGCATTGTAACTGCTCAAAGTCTGAGTTCAGTCTCTAGACACACTTAACAGCCACCAAAAAGAAATAAGCAGTGCTGGGGCATGATCTGTGTCACCCTGCTTGACACCTGAGTTCAGCTTAGCGAAGCCTCTGTTGGTCTTTATTGTCCAGAAAATGGGAGTCTAGCCTGCTAAGTCAGGCACAGACACCTACTTTATAGATAATCAGAAACAGGTGAGGCGACTTATGTCCTGATCATGCTGGAGACACACCACATAGTTTCATCCCTTGCACAACATTTGACTGGATGGAGGGCCTGAAAGAGCTGTTCTGTGTTGGTAAATAAAAAAGGAGAGAAACCCTTCACAAAGGGCTGGGTGGGAATACAGCAACATGAACTTCCCAACAAACAGCACAGTTTATTCTGTTTCTATTGACATCAAAGAGATTCTGCTTCTGCATCTGGTGAGGGAGGGGACAGAGCTGGGCCCAGCATTTCCATTTTGGAGCCCTCATTAACCTCATTTCAGAGCAGGTGAAGAGCAGAATGCAGATGTTGCTAGAGAAATAAAGCCTAGATTACATAGCGCACATGTATCTTTGCATTAGTCCTCCTCACATAGGCTTGAGGGATAATGTGTGTGTTGAACTCTATGCTTTTTCTTGGGCACAAACCAGCAATTTGACTCTCATGTCCTCTTTGGATGCCATGCACACCTATTAGAAAACATAATCCAGTTTTGTCATCCAAATCTGAAGCAACGTTTTTTAAAGCTGGCAGAAAATTTTGTTCTTGATTTGTGAGTGTACAATAGTTTGAAAGGTATTTGATAACTGGAGACTTGTTTTTCTCCCTTCCCCATTCTCTAGTTTCTTTAATTGATTTTCTACTCACATGTAGCTTGGGCTCATCTGCACCAGTGTCAGCAGTAAGCACTTAGAGCAGCATGGCTGCAGTGCCACTGAAAGCCTTCCTGGGGCTCGTTCCTGACATTGCAACAATGCAATGCACTGAGGCAGGAGCTGCTGGCATTTCAAAGGTGCTCAATTGCCTTAATTTTCATCGTCTCTGATCATTTGCTAAAAAAAAAAAAAAAGAAAAAAAATTACAATCCATTCTATTTTGCAGTAGGAAAATCTTTTCCAAGTCAAGCCATACGTTCCTGGGGTACTTGGATTAGCAACTAGCCCCCTCTTTGTTTATAGACACATATGCAGCTGATATGAGTCTCTTTCTACATTTAATACCTTTACTGCTTAAATAGTATTCCAAAGAAAGAGGCAGTGTAATCTGGCAGTACAGTTTGCTTTGTGTTTAAGAATGGGGAAGAGTGCCTGTGCTCTGCTAGAATATTTCCTAAATGTTGTCAAGGGTAATATCTTCAAAGATATCTTCATTTTGTAAAGCAAAAATCCATCAAGTTTTATAGTCAAAGAGTTTTGAATTTGGCTAGCATGGAGATCAAAACCCTGTTAAGGAGAATGATTCTTCTGTACACAATAGGCAGGTAGGACGTGGAATGATTTGCTACAACCTGTTTTCCAGGTTGAGTTTGCTATGATTGAAAAACTACACTAGGCTAAACAGACCTGCACTCTGAGAAGTGCAAACTCTGTATTCCTCATATGTGAAGCTGTAGCCAGCTGGTTTATTGTAAAATGATGCATTCCTTTTTCTGTCTTTTATACAACCACTGCATGAGAAATGCTTGCACAGAAATTCTGCACTGCGGAAATGAGGACCATTAAGTAGCTACCTTATACTTTCTTTGGTGTTTCTCTGCCTGGGACTCCTATATCTGAAGGTATTTGCTTCCAGAGACACATCTTCTTTTTTGCGGCACAGTTTGTACCTTCCTGCACACACAGTACAGAGCTGGAGAAGAAACTATTGGTACAGCTGCTTGACTTAATGCTTTTGATTCATTATATAGGACAGAAACTGCAGGCACAGTAAAATAAGATGTGGGTCTTGGGCCCACTGAATGTTCATTTGTTTTCAGGCTTGCTCTCAGGTATGTGCTAGGGAGGATAACCACAGATGTGAATCTCAGAAGAGGGTAAATGTACCTTGCTGTCAGACCATTCAGGTGTTGTGTGCATCTACTCCATTTGCAAACACAGGAAGAATGGTTTGTTATCTCTGGGAGACTATTTGGATTGTGCCCTTCCCAGAGGGACTGGCAGGCCAAGGAACCCCTTTGGTGTTCGTGCTGCTAAGTATGGCCCAGGATCCCAACCTCAAACTAGGCATGATGTGGCATAACAGGTACTTGCGGGACATGTGAGCATGTCATGTCAGCGTTCCCTTCCATGTCATCCCAAAGCTGTGGTCCTCTGCACTAAAAGCAACCTGAGGTCTCTGTTAGCCTTTTTAAAGCCTAGGACATTTCATAGTTGTTTGGAAGGGTGAAAGCAGAGCTAATGGTATGTGTTTAAGAAACAGTAAAATGCAGCTATGCAAAAAATTTAACCTGACATGCTTATTTCATGTAGAGGCACCAAAGATTGTGAGGGAGGGTTAAAATATCAAAAACTGTTATTTCCCACTGGAAAAGAAAAAAATCAGTGAGTGAAACATGTTTCTCAGTGTGAAGCTTTTCATTAAGAGATTGGCGTGGTGTGATGTGAAAGAAGAAATCAGAGGTTACACTGTTTTCCTAACAAATGAGGAGATTTTTTCAATGCTGAGACACTTGCAACTCGATTTTCCTCAGTAAAAGTCAAGGTTTGATTATAGTTCCTGCTTTATTATTTATAGTTTAGGAGTTATACATGCCACGTCCTTGGCTGTGGCATTGCAGTTTGCACCATCTATGTCTGCTTCCTAAATTTATTGATCTCATTAGAAGATAAAAATGACAAAGATAGCTCATAATACTTCTGAGAAATGTAAAACCATTAGCAGGTCATTGTCAAAGTTATAACATGTCCTTTTAAGCTGCTTAGCAAACTGGTGGCAGCCTATGATACAGGGATTAACCTGTGCCAGGAGTGACTGAGTGGATTGCAGTGGATGGTTAATATTCAGCCTGCCTACAAAGCTTTGAAGCTGCCTCACAAAATGATACAATGAAGCGATAAACAGAAATACATTAAAAACAAAGGGAACAGAAGTTTTCTTTTCCTGTCCTTTATCTTGGTCTCTGACATATGAGAAGCATAATGAATGTTAGAGCTTCGGTCTGAAATGAGAGTTGCTTTTTTTAACTTGGGTTTTGCTCCCCCAGGCAAAGGAGTCTCTTGTGCTTCGCTCTCTTAGTGCAGTCTGACCTTGGCTGAGACCCTAAGCCAGATTCTCCTGAGGTGGGACCTCGAGGGTGCTATCCTAGAGCTGTGTTCAAGTGTATAGTTTTTTAATAGTGAGTATTTCAGATAGATGGTACACAGCTGTATTTTGAAGCCAGCATTTGTTGCCCTAGGCATAGGCTGTTCCTTACTGCCCAGCACACCCACCGGGGCAATGGGCATAACAAGACTTCCTGAATTTTTACAGGAGAGCTATATATTTGCATTGTTATTGTTTACATTCCCTTAGAGAAATGACTGCAAGCACTGATTGATGACACTCTTGCTTACTGGACGTATTGGGTTTACAAAGATCATTGTTAAACTGGGCACTCCATGTACTGCTGTATGAGATTTGGCCTAGGGACCTGCATTTTCTGCATTGGTTCTCAGGGATAAAAGCAGGATAGGTGGTTAAGGAGAGGAGGATGTGGGCAGAGAGACTGGTACCTAATGGGTGTCTTCAGTATCTTGCCTGCCTCTTCACTCAGAGCAGAGGGCATAGCATTAGGTGTGTTCAGGGACAGCTACTGCCAGATCCCTTTGCAGGTGGGTTGGACATACACAGATGGGCTCTGACAGGAGAAGTAAGAAGGAGAAGAGAAAAAGAATGGAACTCAAGCCCCAATTCACTGCTGTTGATCATTGTGTGACCTGACTTACATCAATGCATTTTTCTTTTTTAGGAACATTCTTTATGCACATTCCAGTAGCAAGTAAACAAGCATTAGGGCAATGATGAATTAGCCTAGGCAACAGTTTAGAGATTACAGCTGGAGAAAATGAGAATAATAACATTATTAATCATTTCAGTTATTAATTCAGTTTTTTTACCTATTAAGGACTATTTGTTTATTTTATCTATTGGGAAGTCAGAATTATGAGGAAGGAGACCGAAGAGCACCGGCACACAAACTTCCAACAAAACTTGGCTCTGTTTTCTTTTTCTATCTACATAGGAGTAATTTTAATTTGATGCAACTGTGCAACCTTGGCTCGACCCACAACGCTATAAATTAAGTGCGATGCTACTATATTGCCTATGTCACCAAGGTAGTTTTGGGTTAACTGGTGAATTTCAAATACTCAGAACGCTTCATAATCATGCTGTATAATTAGTAATGTGTATAGGCATTCTCAACCATTAATTCCCTTATCACTGTAGTCTGGTCTGCTAACATTTGATTGTAACAGAAACATTGTTTTCTACTTGATTTAGCAAAACAATCTTCAAAGTTTAAAGAGCTATTTTCCAAATCACAGATCTTGTAAATACTGTTATGGGATGCAGTCAATAAAGAATTAAAAAATGCTAATATGATAAATAAAATTCTGTGAGGAAAGCTGATTCAATTTCCTAGAGAATTCTGAGCCTTAAAACAAAATTGTTCAATTCTAGTTCTGATTGGATAAACCCCGAAACATAGTAAAATATAAATTCTCCTGTCAAATATTAAGTTCTAGAGGCGCTGGTTCTGAAGGCCTTTGCCTTGTTCTCATGTCCAGCCACTGGATAGAGAAAATTATTCAATTTTTGTCCTAAGAACAGCCTCCTGAACTTAGCTGTGGCCATGTAAAAAACTGATGGCCACTGATTTTAATACCATTCCCATGGCTGGTGCTCCAGAGTTAGGGATGTTTCCCATGGATTTCTCTCCCAGAATCCTGCAATCCTTTTGCTGAATATCATTACTTCTGAAGGATTAAGGCAAACTCGAAAGGTTGCAGAAAAGAACAGCAAGAACAATTGAAAGCCTGAAAATCCTGCTTGACATTGAAAGATTAAAGAAGCCCAGTGTACTCAGATTATCTAAGAGAAGGTTAAGGGGTGACTTGATCATGGGCTCAAAGTCCCAAGCTGAGAAACAGTTTTCCAATACACAGGGAATCTCTAATTTACTAGACAAAATCATAGCAAGATCTAGTGATTGAATGCTGAATCTGGAGAAGTTCACACAAGATGTAAGAAGTATGAGACTGTAGCAGCTAAGACCATTTTTTTTTTTAAGGTACTGGTGGAGTCTCAGCCATTTAAAGATTTTAAAACACATATTTGCTAAAAGCTGTTCTACCTTCACCAGAAATGATGTAGTTTATGTAGAAGTCCCTGGGTGAAATGCTCTGGTATGTGTTGTGCCCAAGGGCAACCTATACAATCATAATTTCAGAGTATATTAATTCTTTAGTAATTGATGTTCCCTACTGCTACATAAAGTGGGCCCATATAACATACTAGCATTTGCAGTATTCTAGCCCTAATGTCAATATTCAGAAGCTCATCAAAACTGTTTTGTACCTCTGTGTGCTTAGCGCAAAGAAAAGGAAAGCTAGTTAATATAAAAAGGTATTTTTAGTCGTTCTGAAAGCTTCTTATGCCAATCCCTAAAAAGAAACAAGAATTTTCTCCAAAAATGCAAATTCTCTGTCTAGAAGCAAGAGTATCGTTTTCAGTTTTAACTGCTTCATCATTATGTGTCACTCCTTATGTATGGTAAGTGCCTCATGACAGTTGTTTCTAGGAGAAAATCAGGGACTTTTCCAATAGCTACATAATTATATTTCATAATGCATGTATTTGTGAAGTGTGGGGCTTATGTGTTCAAAGCACTTAGCACTCATTAACTAATGCTCACAGTACCTCTACAGAATAGGTAAGACAGTATAATAAAGGCAGATGGTCCTCAAGATTACACAAAGCATTGGTAGCAAAGAAAGGAACAGAGCTTGGTGTCTCCAAATTGTATTTTCAAGTCTCCAAATTGAACCATTGTATTAACTATGTAACTATAGGAACACTGTTTTTAGCATTACGACCTAAACCCCCATCTTTTGCAATGGTTTTATCGGCATCCTACATTAATGCAAGGGATAATGCTGTGGCACTATACCTAATTTGTCAAGATCAGCAACATTTGCCTCTGTAGTTCTTACAAGGTCTTGACCTTACGTATTGGGCTAGTCCTACTGAAATTAAATCCCTGCATGAAAAGTATGTTTCAATAAAAATAACTGTGAAGAAAAAGTAGTACTACTTATATTCAAAGTTTGCCTTTATTTTACAGATCAATGGCGTTATGATATGGCAGTAACGTCCATAGAGAAGCAGGGCCTAAGTTCTTGCTGTGCCAGGTACAGTCCTTGCTGTCAAAAGAGTGCTTTATAAAGGGGATTACTTAGGTAACCAATACCAGGCCAGCAGAAATGAAATCTCCAAACTATTTAGAGTCTATTCTGTCCTTTTTGTGTGAAGAAGGAAAGTATTCATATCTGCTGTAGAGGAATATCCTTTCACAAAGGCTTTCTTTGACCATGGGACCCAACACCTACCCACAGCCTTTCTCCCCACTCCTACATGTCTGGCAGAAGCATCTTGAAGTCATGTATAGGTGCTATGATGGCAATGCGGAGTCCAGCCAAGTCTTAATAATGAATTAATCTCATGCATGCCAGACCTGAAGGAGGAACTGATAGTCACTTATTTAATCCAGAAACATCCCAGTGCCATGTTATGCTTTTTATGTTTTCTCATGAATAGGCAAAAGTGTTTGGCAAGGCAAATGTGAAGGATCTAACTATGGTAGAAATGTGGTGGTAGAAGACTGTATGTTTGAAACATGACTTCCTGTCTGGATTTATTTTGCCCTGAGTTTTGGGCACCATCAGGCATAGCTTCTGGCCTTCATTTCTCTTGGGGATTGTCAGTACACCTTGATGATTAGGTAGAAAACTCCTGAGTGATGGATAAAGGGGTTAATGGGAGGATTTAATGTGTCACTTCAAAGCCAATCACAAACATGTAATAACATATTTCATGATTGGATGAATAAGCTTAAACCAGGCCTTCTGCATCTGCATTTTGACTAATTTTTGTGGAGACTAATCCAAAAACCTAAGAAAATACAAATTCTACTGGGCTTCCAGTATGTGTGTTTTGAATTAGAAAAGGAAAAAATCTTTCCCCCAAAAAAAGACCAAGTTTCCTTTCCTCTTTTTGGTTTCTGGCACAAGACGTATAAATGTTGGAGAGAGAAAATAACCCGCTCAAAAGAAAAGAGTGTTGGGAAGTCAGCAATATTGAAAAGAAAAAGTGTCTTGAAAAAAACCCCACCAATGCAAACTCGATGTTTCACTACAGAATGAAAAGTAAGGTGCAGAAAAGGCAGCAGTCACAGATCTGTTTCTTTCATGTTTTCAACTGACTTCATTCCAGGTAACTTCTGGTCAGCAACCTCCATGCCACCTAGGCTTATCTCAAAGACTTACCACATGAAGAGAAGAAGCACCACCAGTTTTGCAGAACATGATCCTGGCAAATGGAGGGATTTGCAGGCAAAAGCAGATTGTTAGCCTTGTGAATGAGATAGGTCATTCTTGTGAGAAGAGAATCAGAATCATAGAATTATAGAATGTTAGGGGTTGGAAGAGACCTCTGGAGATCATTGAGTCCAACCCCCCTGCCAAGCAGGACCATAGAATCTAGAGCAGGTTACACAGGAACACATCCAGATGGGTCTTGAAAGTCTCCAGAGAAGGAGACTCCACAACCTCCCTGGGGAGCGCGTTCCAGTGCTCTGTCACCCTCACAGTAAAGAAGTTCCTCCTCATGTTGAGGTGGAACTTCCTATGCTCTAGCTTGCATCTGTTGCCCCTTGTCCTATCACAGGGCACAAGTGAAAAGAGGTTGCCCCTTTCTTCTTGACACCAAGCCCTCATATATTTATACACATTAATTAGATCTTCTCTCAGTCTTCTCTTCTGCAGACTAAAAAGCCCCAGGTCTCTCAACTTTTCCTCATAAGGCAGGTGTTCCAGTCCCCTAATCATCCTCATAGCCCTCCATTGGACTCTCTCCAGTAGATCTCTGTCCCTCTTGAACTGGGGAGCCCAGAGCTGAACGCAGTACTCCAGGTGAGGTCTCACTAGGGCAGAGTAGAGGGGGAGGAGGACCTCCCTCCATCTGCTGGACACACTCTTCTTAATGCACCCCAGGGTACCATTGGCTTTCTTGGCCACAAGGGCAATATCAATCATGATACTGGAAAACACAAAACAATTAATCTGGTATGATCTGTGCATCCTCTGCATTTTCAAATCCTAATTTAAAGTTAATCTATGTTATGGTATCATTTTATGGCTTGCCAGTGCACCTTACTGATCATATAATGACCCAAAAGGGATCCGACCATTTGCAAAAATCAATAATGATCAGTAGTCAGAAATTGAAATGGGTTAGAGAATGTTCATTCCCTTCAAATGGGTATACTAGCACTTCCTCTAGAGAGGAAATAGGAAATGAGGGAGGAATGTCAGCATTTTAAAAAATTTACATCTAAATTATTTGTTTTAAACTACTCTCAGTAGCGTTTGGATCACAGATATTAGCTTTCTTCTGAACTTAAAAACTACTCAGCTAAAAAAGCAGCTAAGACCATAGAATTTAAAGTAGTGGGAAAATGGAGGTTTTCTGCATATGTTTTGCAGCTGTTTTTGAAGGTTAAGGTAGGGTCTGAATTTGTAAGCTCCATCATTGCAGTTTGGGACCATGGTGCATAAGGAGAAATGGTATCTAGCCAGAGCCCTGCTCATAGGGAAGGAAATAAGGCAAATGACATAAAACTGCTATTAGTCCCTATCATTGCATCATTTCCAAGTTTAAGCACCTTGAGTTAGGGGTATTTCATTATGAGTATTGCATTTTCAGAAGAAGCAGATGCTTTTGTAGAAAGCTGACAGTAGCCCAATACAAAAACCTTTCCAGAACTTTTAATGAGAGGAAAAGTTTAATGAAGTGTTTTCAAGTGAAGGATTTTTGTTTTAACTTCCAACCCTAGCTGTTGGATCATAGTTCCTTAGATTTTCAGTGCAGGATATTTTAGTGAGAACCTTTATTTCATGAACCATAGGTACCACAAGAAGTATAAATAATGAAATTGTGCAGAATTGCCAGCACTTCATAATCACAGATCGATGTCTAGTATTTATTTCATCCCATTCTCCTGTTTCTGTGTTCCTCTGTAAGGGCTAATTAAAAGTATAGGAATACATGATCAGCTTTTCCAGTAGAACTTCATCTGTGAAGTCCCCCAAAGCTATAAGCGAGGGCCTGTTAGTAGAAGATCTGGCAAAAGACATCATGAAGTAGCATAGCTACTATAAAGCTATTGGGAAAAATAAATGCTAGAAGGAGTTGCAGATGAATGTGATGATGCTGACTGACTGTGTGATAAAACGTCAGATACAGTGATAACAGTGTAAAGTGGTGCTAACTTTAGATACACAGTAAAGACTTTTGAACTGGCTCTCACCACTCAGAAAAAAACCTGTGAGTTCTCCGAAAACATAACCCAGGGCTCAATATAGATATAGATAGGCCTGAAGGGAGGAAGTGATGGAACGCCCTGAGATAGTGACAGGTAGGGGGAAAGTGAATAAAGAATGATTATTCAACCCTTCTCATAACACTGGAAGTAGAAGGCATCAAATGTAAACTACTGAATGGTAGGTTTGCCTCTTTGTGAGGGCAAAAAAGTTTAGACATACACAGAGTTATTAGACAGGTTCAAAGAAATAAAATCCCTTGAGAGCTATTAAAATATCTTCTTTTTGGAGAGACCCTGACATCATCATGAAGGGATGAGTGAGCCAATCAAGAAAAGATGGGTATATATTTGCCCTGTTCTTTTACTCTTCCATAGCTCCATTGCTGAAGATGTGACAAAAGGCTGTAAGGACTCTTGATCACATGCAGCAAAACTGTTCCTGTGTTGAAGGGTACTTTCAGATATTCTGTTTTGTAATCTATGTGATTTGTGAAGTGTATGTGTGAATGTGTGTGGTAGCTGGTGGCAGTTGCTGTGATCACAGTGAGATATTCAGAGCAGGGACACTGCTTCCCAGTCACAGCTTCCTCATTGTGCCCTTTGGTGCTAATGAACCTGAGAAGAGGGAGGGGAATTCAGAGTTTCTGTCTTTCGTACTCAATTACAGTAAATTTGTGCCAAGAAATGGTAAAACTTATTTCTATGAAATGATGAGGCTGGTATTTTGTGGTTTGGTTACATTTTTTCCTTTTTCAATTTTTTTTTTTCTCTCCTGATTTAATTAAACCAGGCAGTCAAATTTCATTAATCCTCATCACTTCATGACTCATTGTTTTATGTTGATGTTTGTTCATGTTCTCCTGGTTGGACAACTCACCAGTTCCCTCTCCTTAATGTGTTGATACCAATGTTCAGGGATCGTATAAAAAAATGGAGGGAAACATGGTCATTTACTCCCTCTGGTCCTGTTTGTTTGCTTCAGAAGTACTTGCACTGACACAAATAGACTTTCTCTGTGCATGGAAAGAGATAAGATTGGGGTTTTCTGTTTTATGTGTTCTGTACCACACATATTTTCCCCACCCACTCCTTCACTCACTTTTATACATGCTCACACACAGATGTACTTGTATACTAGCAGGTTTCAGAGAATTTCACTCAGTTTAGGAGAATGTGACCACTGTCTGGAATGAAATGCTTATATTTTCAGCATCACGAGTCATTTCCACCAATCTTACCATCACAGGTGGGTGTTTCTGGGAAGGGTGCTGAAACACCTATCACTCAGCATTTAGGACACTGAAACAGCATTAATGAAAGCAGTGCTACGAAGAGTCGGGGTGTACCATGTTGTCACAAACTGTTTGCTGCCTGCCCAGTTTAGCCCCAGTTTCAGAAGAAGAGAAGTGATTTAGCTAATAGAGGATGTAGTTGTCTGTGTTTTTCTGCCTATTCCTTTGTTGAAAATGTCGATATGGCTTATAGCTCAGCCTCATTGCCTCATTGCTGTATCTCTGACTACTGCTTCTCATACGGCAATCTGCACATAGATAATTCAAGTGATTTTATGATTAGAGGGATTTTTCTGAATCTGTAGAATTTTGCTCAAGCGTTCTCCCTAAGGGTGTCTCTGCGGAGACATGAGTGCATCTGCAAGTTTCAAGATGTGCAGTTTCTGTGGGTGGGGTGGGATGAGTGTGATGGGGTGAAAGAGGAGAAGACGAAACAGTCTTCAGTGTCAGTACAGTTTCTGGTGCCTCACATCAATATCTATTCTCTTACAGGTTCTACTTTTTAAACACTGTCCTCAAGAGAAGCTCTGCAGGATGAAAGGGTTATTATGTGACCTGGACACCTTGAATCACCTGGGGTAAATTACTACAGTCTTTCAGTTATTAGTTAAGTCCTCATGTTCTGGTGAAATTAGTAGAGCTTATTTTCACTGGTGTAGTATCTGGGCCATCCTCTTTAATGAATCGTTGCAAATAATTTAATCTGCACTTGCAGGTGCTATTAAAACATTTTTTTACAAAGAGATTTTTTTTTAACCTACGAAGAGCAATCTTTCTCAGTCACAATGGTTTAAACATGGAGTAGCAGGATACGTTTTGCTCATTAGAAAGCCTGATGCAGAATTCAATATTCCCTTTTGCTTAAACTTACCTCCTCCAGAATTTAAGACTTCAAGTTTCAGGGGATAAAACATAAGGCCCTGGTTAATTGCAAATAAATAGTGCCAGAAATATGTACAGATGGTACCTGAAGTTCACTGTTGAAGACTATCCAGTAAACTATTTATAATTTGCACAACATGTATGTACAGGAATCAGGAGAACAACTTTTTTTGTGATTTCTCACATTCGTAGAAAGAAAAAAAAATACAACAACAAAAGAAATAATAAATGAACACTCTCAGTCTGTGAAACTTCCTATTTGGAAAACAGCAACCTGTATTTCTGTTTATTTACCTTAATTAAATTAATTAATTTTACAAGTCTGAAGATTTCAGCATTTTACAGATACAGGTGTAAATATCTGGCGAGTAGAGTGTATATATTGAACTACATCTACTTAGCTAGTAAATATTTTGCCGCATTAGTTTGCTCATTCCCAAGCAATCAGTTGTGAACTGCAGTGTTGTAACGGGTCCACAGGGAACATTTGTGCTTTGGTTGGCACTTAGATTAAATTCATCAACTGATTTTTTTCCCCCTTTCAAGGCTGACATTTCAGAATGTTTTTTTTTAAAGGTTGCGTGCCAACTGCCAAAGTCAATTAATTAAATAGTAAAACTGAAATTTGTAGGGGAAGACTATCGTTCCATTTTGCTGTGCAACCTTGAATGTTTAATCCCCAAAACACATGGTTTACCAGAGGGTCCTGTTCTGCTTGCATTGAAAGTAAAAGCAAAACTCCCAGAGATTTTTTGTGAGATTAGGGATTACCTCAAGGACAGCATTTTACCCTGCATTTTTCTTCTGCTTTTGATAGGTGGTAGTAAAGAGAATGTTCTCTGAGGTCCTGCTATGCTTGGTAGCTTAAAGAATGCAACACTTAGTAAAAAGAATATGTGCAGACTGGTGCCCTGATTTTCTGTATAATTGGAGACACCTCAGATAAAGTGAGTACAGTCCCAGAATTTGTGATTCCTATGCTGGCCAAAGAGCTTCATGTCAGACCTGTAAAAGGAGATGATGGGGTGAAATTCAACAGACATGAGCAGACAGTGATCCTGTTCTAAGATAGCATAGGTACTACAAATGTCTCTCTAAAACACGTATGTCCCAAGGATCCTCAATGGCTACAAAGGCAGCCTGGTTTCAAAGCTTAGACTGAACCTTACTACTCTACTCCTTACTCCTCATGTCCGTTTTTGTACATCTTATTGAACTTCTTATACTGTATTTGAAGCTTTACCACCATAAACTGCTTGGAAATGAGTGTAGTGCAGTGACTGTTCTTCAGCTGTTTTCTTTCATTATTTTAATATTTGTGTTGTATTTGTTTGGTTGGGGTTTTTTTCTGCCTAAAGACTGCTTATGTGGTATGTGTTTATTTCTTTAGGAAGAGAAAAGCTGCTGAAAGGGAGTAGTTTCCTGCATGATCAGAAATTTGTTAGGATTTGGTCTCTAAAGTGACAAGTTGGACTGAGCTGGATTAAAGTTCAAGGAACAGCAGTGATCAGCCACCTGTAGTAGGGAGAAGTGGTGAAAACCGCTAGTACCAAAGGTGCTACTTAAATACCTGCCTTGTATGAATGTAGTCTCTATATAAAGATACAGGAAGGTAACTCTTCTCAGGATTCATCAGCTTGTGGCTTCTCCTACACTTTTGCTTTATATAGTAAGTAGAGTAGCAGTTCACAGAATCACAGAATCACAGAATGGCAGGGGTTGGAAGGGACCTCTGGGGATCATCTAGTCCAACCCCTACTTACTAAAGTGGGTTTGCCTAGATTAGGTTGCACAAGAATGCATCCAGGTAGGTTTTGAAAGTCTCTAGAGAAGGATACTCCACAACTTCACTAAATTCTTCCTCTGAAAGACCTGTAATGCATTTCCTAGGACATGTTTATTCCTTTGCCTCTTCTTCAGAATTGTCCTTCCTGTCCAGATGTAGCATACTTTGAAGTAAGGACACCTCATGCTTTCCTGTTGAAATTGTTCTTCCTTGTGAATGAGACAGAGCTGTGATGGCTCAGAGAGACTGAGTCAGTCAGGTGTGAGCTGAAGTGGGAGATATTCACCTTTGCTTTTCTGAGCCACTGATACTGGATTTAATCTGAGGGATATTTGATGTAAAACATCAGCAAGAATGCCTCCAAGAGTGAGGTAAATGAAGGATGCCAAGCTGTGGATAATGCTCAAGGTCAAAGCTACTTTGAATTCCCAGCTTCTTCATACTGTAAAAATGTAAGTATTTCTATCTACGCCTAGAAAGAGAATCCCTGAGGGGACTTGGGAAACTACTTTAAACACTTGAAGGACTTCAGGTGAGGCAAAGGCTAAGCAATATATGAGCAGAAGCTTAGAATATTGAATTTTGATTTAAGTCCTATCTGAAGCACCTAAAGTCTTGGTTGAGTCTAAAACTCGGCTGATATGTGTTTAAAATTCCTTCCTTTAGGATGGATTTGTTGTTATTCACTTATCTCAGGAGTAGTGGGCAGGGAAACGAGTCAAGTATTCACTTATTACGGTAATAACTGTACTATATATGGACTTAGGCAAATAAAAAAGGTGTTTTAAATGGCTTGTAAAATTTGGCAGAGAACAAATCTCATAAATATTTCTAGGTGATCACTAGAATACCAAGTTTCCTTTAACCAATGTTGGTTGATTATATATATTGTTTCTGTGCAAAATGCCTCTATCTCCGTGTGAACTGTGAATCCAGTTTTCCAAGAGATCATTAAACATAAAAGAACTAAACATCCTAATTTTTTTCCCTAAAGTTGTATCTCAGCATAGTCTTCTTCATCAGTAGCCTTGTCTGCAGGAAGTGTAAAGTTTCCTGCTATGATTGTTTGACTGCTGCCAATTATCAGATCTGCTTTTGGCAGCTTTCCCCTCAACCTGCTGATTAGCTAATGTGTGGTTACTAATACAATATGGGAAACTGGTGTAAACGAGGAAGCAAAAGATTTATTAATTTCATGTGCTAAATGCTGTTTGTAATATAATTATCAATACTGTGAGAAGAAATCCTGGCCTAAGAAATATTCCGGTTTCTATGTCTTTTGTGAAATGAGGCACAAGAATTTTGTGCAGTAAACAGGCATATTTTCCCCTTGATACACACACGTAATTTTCATTAGATTCATAGATTTTAAAGGCAGAAGAGGGACCATTAGAGCATCTAGTCTAACTACCTGTAAAACACAGGCCACAGAATTTCATCCAGCTACCCTGTATCAGAATTAATATACAACAGGAGCCAAATCCTGAGCTGGAAGTACAGCAGTGTTACTCCACCAAGTTGGAATAATGGTGATTTATACAAGCTGGGAAATTGGCAGCAGACTTAAGTGACAATGGATTCTTTTTGCATAAACCTAAATGAAAATTGTCACTTATATTTTAATAGCAATGCTGAAAGAGCCTTGCTGGGAGTGAGTCCTTGCAAGATGGTTTAAACTTTTATATAAATTTTTTTTTTTTCCTAAACCTTTGTGGGATGATTCTGTTCCCTGTTATAATTTAAACTTGTCCCTTCACTGGATCTCTTGAAGAAAAGGCATAAAGTTAGCAGAAGAAAAATATTTATTTTAAAATTGAAACATGTGCCAAGATTCTTATTTGTAATTAAGTCACACCCTAGGATTTTAGTGAGGGAGGGAAGAACTAAACAGTGTAATAAAGTTTTGAATTTTCCTGGAGCCAAGAAGAACCTGAACTTAAAAGTTCAAAGTTTAAAAGTCTCAAGAGCTAAAATGTAGAGTACATGAGTTCTTTCATTAGGTTCTATATTTGGCAAAATAAGATGTCTCATCACTCTTTTCATAGCCATCTGTACGTGTGTGGATGATGTTATTATATTTATAGCAGATACAGCATTATCATTTAGCTACAGGCAGACTTCTACCTGCTCAGAGCTACAGGGTTTAAGAACGCACTCAGACAATATTGACATAGCCAACACTATAACATCCTGCAGTCTGCCCAGAAACTAAGACTTTGTGCACACCAAAGCTGAACAAAAAAACTTCCTTCCTGCTCTCCTAACGCAAGAGAGAGTGTTTAAAGGAAAATACTAGTGTGGGGAGAAGAGCCTTCAGATTCCCTCAGATTCCAAATCGTTTTCTGTCAGTTCTGCCTGAGGAGAAGGCGGTGAAGGCTTTTCTGTTGAACGATACAGAAATCTGTGACTATCATGTCAACATTTGGAATACACAAAAAGGAAAACATGTCCTTTTTAGAGTAGCTGCTTATGTGGACAGTAAGCAGAGCTAATCTCCTTTCATAATATTCACATTCTCAATGATTATAAGCCAACTGCTGGTTTTGCTGATGAACAATTGGAGGTGCTTTATATTTGCTTTAAAAAAGTAAACAGAATAGATACATTTTAATACATTCCTCATACTTTTTTCCCCTTAGTGCTTTTTTTCTTCAGAACTGGAAGTCTGTTTCAACATGTCACAGCACATTTTGGTGCCACTGTCCCGTAAAGAAAAAAATATAATTTACTGAACAGAGAAACATCAGAAGACATGCTCTGAAGTTTACCAATAAACCCCATCTCTCTCTCTCTTAACTTTAAGGAGGACTAGAAGAGCTGAACCCTCCTTGAGAAGCAAGGTTTCTCTTTGTTCTTGTCCAGAAGGATTTAAGTGTTCCCCACCATTTAGGAACCTCTATCGTACCACTAAGTGTTTGGCAACATCACAATTACCTACAAAGCTTGTAGCAACATCACATACTTCAATGTGTTGCAAAACACATTTGCCTCATGAGGTGTACCCGTCTCCTGAGCTGTTCCTCCCACAATGCATAGACCTAAAGTTCATTCAGCACTCCATAAGAAAATTGAGTAAAATTACCTGTATATCTGTTTTATGCAGCCAGGTAAGACAAACTAACTAACATGCCATCTTAAATACTGCTCCTTCATGAACATCAGCCTGTTAGCTTATGTTAAATGCTACTGTGAAATGGATCCTCAGGAATGAAACACTGGGAACAGCGGCTTGTGAATGAGAACAACCCTTTGTAGCATCCTATCAAGTTTGGTGATGTATTGAAGCATGTAAAGGCCACTGCTCCTTCTCATCCTGCCTCATTATAGTATCTTCTGCCCAAATGAAGGTGTGTGTAGAGTGTGCCAACATATCTGCACGATGATACAAGGTAAGACAAGACAAAGAAGGAGTGCCACGGAGGAGCCAGACAAGAGAGGCTCTGGCTGAGACCTGAACTATATATTGTATAATCTTGTATTTATTGTTTGATTCAGTCCTACATTTCTCAGTCCACAAGGCTGGCCTCCAAGAAACTTTAGAAATATTGTTTTCCAACTACTATTGTTATAGAAAAATTGGCTATGGTTTATGGTCTTGCCAAATTAAATTTAGCTTCAGTGAACATGATGTGAAATGACATGAAATCTGTATAGTATAGCCTCACCAGTGAATAAAAAAGCTCCTTCATCCGAGTCATATATAAATATCAGTAATACAAAATTCTGACAATCGTTAAGAGCATTGCATTCACAGAAGATTTGCACTTTCAGTCTTGTGATAAAACATCAGTCTGTATATAGTTCCATTTTGTCATTTGCTTGTGGAGAACTTCTTTCCTACACTAAAATTAAAATTGAAAAGACTTTTTCACTTTTGGGGAAAAGAGCACTATTGAAGAGAAATTCTCCCTGGCAAATTAATAGATAAGGACTGCCATGCTAACTCAAAAGCAAGCAAAAGGTAAAAATTGAATCTCTTTATCACAGTTAAGTTATTTTTCTAAACTAGGGAAGTAATATAGGATGGAATATATGGGATAGATTCTCTTGCATAAAGTGTTTTTAAACTTTAAAAGGTCCATAACTAATACTGGGAATGGTTATAAATGACAGTCTTCTCTTTTAGATTAGGTTGCACTTATTACATTCTACCAGGACTTTATGGAGATTCTCAAGGAATTAAAGTTATATTTATGATAAAAACATGGAGCTGCTTCTGAATAGCATTTTCATCATATTAACTGTTGCCTAGATAACAGGCATATCTCCTTGAGCACCTCTATTCTGGTTTAGCACTACAGCTTGCAAATTAATACAGTCATTATAAGACAGCACAGCTATATCACTTACCATTTCATTATTGTTCAAATCAAAATCCATATTTTTTCAGTTTTCCCTAGGGTTACAAACTGGATAGGGAAACGTTATCATCTTGCAAAATAATCTCTCAAGACTCGCTGTCTTTGGTGTTAAGAGGAGCAGTTAATCATATTACAGTAATTTTCATATTAATAGATCCTGTGCAAAGAGAGAGTTAATGCTCTCCTTCTATGTTCAATCCTCCAACAGAGTTTTTTATATATACATGTATTTATATATGTGTGTATGTGTATATATATGTGTATATATATTAATCTGCTTGGAGCGAGATTAGCACAAAAGATATCACGTCCTACTCAGTATATGAATCAGGGTCAAATCAACAGCATACTCTTAAATTTTAATCAAAACGGCAATCTGTCATTGCTAAGAGAGTTAGGTAATGTTTACGTGAATAACATGAATATATACCATGATTTAATGGAAAATACAGGAGACAATTTACTGCAGCACAGGAAAACACTCCATACAGTACCTTGCAGATACTTCACTCCTTACAGAAGAAGCTGTGATCCTACAGCACGTGTTACCTGTTCTAACATGAAAATCATCTTTAGAGTTGAATTTTACTTTTTTGAGAGATTAATGCACCCTTTACTTTTGAGATCTTCTCACATACTGTAATTTTCTGAAAGCTTCTCATATAATGTACATTTAATAGTGTAATGTTGTTATTTAAACTTGGATCTTTTACTTTATGTGTGAGCATTTTCTGGTGTTTTTCTTCTTTCCAATCTGGTAACCTGAGTAATGCAGTCTGTTCAGAAGAACTTGAGTGTGAATTTAAGGAGCTGGCCAAGGGGTCAGATGTTTTGCCTAATTTTCAGCAGCCTGAATGTAAAAGAAAGGTGGATCAGGTCTGCAGAGATGCGGAGGAAACCCAGCTTTCCTGCACTTCCACTCTGCCCCAGCTTGGCAGGAAGCCCCTCGGCGTGGGAGCCCAAGTGCTGCCCAGCCGTCACAGCTAATAAGCCCCGTGGAGAGTGAGATCAAGACCTGGAGCTCAATGCCGACTAAATGTGGCTGGCTGGCTCCTGGAGCTGGTTGGCTAAGCCCATGAAGGAGCCTGTTGCCTCTTCTTCGACCGTGTGGGAGGATGCTCCCCTGGTAAACCTTCACATCCACTACACTTTTGCTAAGCTCCGGTACCGTAATGATGCTATCTCTCTTGATGCCCTTCATCATTCTCCCCACTGTTATTCCCAGAAGGGCTGATTAAAATCAGTGGAAAGCTCCCTTGGATTTTAGTGGCTTTGGTACTTGGGCTGTGCTCCTTAAATTGCCTTTCTTGTCTGTTTTTAACTGCTTTCTGTTTAGACTCACTTCTGCCATGTTCTTCGCATCCCTCATCTTCCCCCACTTTTGTATACTTTTATTCCTATTCCTGACCTACTCGACAACTGTTAAATTACTTAGGCAGTGAGTAAAATGCAGATTAAAGAAGTGCTTTCAGCCTTGAGCTAAAATGTGTTGACAAGACTCACAAGAGGCCTGGAAGAGACATGGAAAAGTGGCATCATTTTGAGAGAAAAAAAGCTAGAAAAATGATTCTTATCTGAGGACCCACCATGGTTTTGTTGCTGCACTCCTGGCTGCCTTAATGAGGTCACAAGTCCACTAATAGTATGTAGAAACAGTTTTAATTGGTGATAATTTTAGCACTTGTTTAATGAAACTTGAAGGCAGCTGGAATTGGGTTCTGTCTGTACTATACCCATATAAATCAAAAGTAATGTTATTTGAACTTATGTTCTTCTTGATTAACAGCACTTTAAAAGAAATCAGACTCTAACACACTCCTGAATTTCAGCTATTATACTGTATTTCCATTTATAACCTGACATAATTCCCACACAGCATATGCTATTAATCTGGTGTAAACACCATGTTACGATGGTACCCGAACACATACAGCTGACATGAAAATGTCTTCAAGTACAATATTTCCAAAAGCAATTATGTCTATATTGTTGGTAGCTATCTTGCTGTGTGAATTTTTGTTTCTTATTCATACATACATGAAGGTACATAGGATGAAACATTATTTATGGGAAAGGATATATTTTCACAATTTGCAATAAAGAAAAAAAAAATTCAGAATGGTCTACTTTTTTTTACCTGTCAGGCTTTCATAAGGGAATCCCACCTTCATGTAAACATAGTATTTTTGCAGTGTTGGAATTTCCTTTGTTTGTGTTAGAAGATGGACGTGTAGCTTAGTGCAAGGAATACAGTGACACAAAGCAAAACTGATGACATTTATTAAGGGAAAATTATCTCCCAAAGACATATTTAAGGAAATGTTGAAATTCTTAGTGAAGGTAATATTCCTCCTGTTGTGTATATACCCCAGACATCAACCTCTGCTGATAGCCAAGCATTTTTAAGTGTTCCCTGCTGAGAGAGGTGGGAGACCAGCACCCCTTGTCCAGGTAGGTGCATGTGTGAAATCCTTAAAAAAATTGCCTAACACTGGAAAGGAGCCAATCATTTTGTTACAAGGAGATAAATAAAAGCATGTCTTTTGGGAAGTAAATGCTTGTGTATGGTAATATTTTTGCTTGAACACTTGCCAGTAGGGCCAGATTCACAGCTGGTGTAAACTTTTCTAGTGCCATTGAGTTAACACAAGTTTGAGATGGAAAATTCATTTATTAGGATGAAGTACAGCTTTTTCACAGATTGTTTGTAGCTCCACCTGCCACCCATACTCTCAGTTTTTTTAGCCTTTCCTAGTCCCTTTTTTTCTTCCAGAGGATACTTTCTTAAATACGTTCCTAAGACAAACAAAGGCAACCTCAGTATCTTGTTCTGGTAATGAAAAGGAACTGCTCAACAATCCATCTTTGCACTCATTAGCATTAGTGTAAATCCACAATGACTTCATTTTAATTACTTCATACTTGTGCTCCAGTGAATAACAATAGGTTAGGCTGTTGATGGTTTTGTAAAGTGAGCATTTCCAGCTCATCCCTATTATCCAATACAATATCTTAGTTTTAAAAAAGAGACAGCTAAACAAATTGCAATGGGGCAAGTGTAAATATGGAATAACGCCACTGAAAATTTACCCTAGTGTGACTAAGAATTGAATTTAGCCCATTTGGTTGAATTCCTTTTAATGGTTTCTGCATGCTCAAGCATCCACCAGAGATTAGATGGAAACCAGCAGACTTGCTGTTATCTGCGATACAGGCAAGACACCAGAGGTGAAAGGGTAACACATTATCACACTGTGCCACCTGGCCCATCCAACACAATTTAAGCAACCATAATTGTATTGATTACTTCTCGTGCTCATGACTAATGACCTCTAGCTGCAACCTTGCATTTTCTAAATCTTTTATATTCTGATTTAATAATAAGATTTGATTAAAAATTGCCATTAGCCAATGCCAATGATTAGTCAGCAGGACTGAATGCCGCCAAGTTCCAATGAGTTTCATTATTCTGGAATTAAAAAGGACAGAGAACTTCTCTGGGTTAATAATACAATGATTCTGTGTCAATCAGGAATGAAAGAAAACAACTGTAATGTACAAATGTAGCAAAATGTATGGCTATTACTAATAGCTGCATTTTACAGAGAAGTGTTTGAAGAATTAAAGGGACTTTGTCACAGATGGCAGGGACAGTTTGCTTTTACTTTTTATATTTGATTGGAAAGCCAGTGTCAGATGGTGTGTGAGGGGGCATTTTCCTAAAGAAAGACATTTCCTTTGATGAAACAAAAACATGAGGTTTGTTCAGTTTCTTCATGGTATCCATGACACAACAAAACAATGCAAAGTGTATGTGGGGAAAAATGAATTGTGATGGCTTTAGAAAATGTCAAGGGGATTTGTCCAGGTTATTTACCTGCTGAGAGTATATTAACCTACATTTTTGGTTTGAGTTTTTTTTTTTTTCCCCCAAAATTATGACTTGATATTTAAACAAAAGGACATATTGTCACAGATTCCACAGAACATTAAAGAGTATCCCGTTTCAGGAAGGTAAAATATTTAAACACAAATTTTTAGACATGTAGCTAAATCCTGCTGAAGTGTGTTTAGTCAAGGATACACTTAAGCTTACACCTAAGAGCTCTGCTGAGTCCACATTGAGGCCCTGGTGTTTCTGAAGATGGAGAGATGCTTTATGGAGGGCAAACATCTGCTGTGGGATGTGGCATTCCCTCAGATCCCATGGAAGTTGACTGAAGGACTGGGTGACACTGAATTCAATGAGAGCTGAGAGCACTCAGCACCTTTCAGGTTCAGACCTCTAAATAATAGAAGACACATGAGGCACAGGAAAAGCATTTTGCCCCTGCCACACAGGAACAAGAAAACTATCCTGTCTCACTTTCATCCTCCAGAAAACAAAACATGTCCCAAACCTGAGTCCTTTAAGATTTTTAGGGTATTGAATAAAGAAATACCTCTTTTAATTACCGCGTACAAAAAATCTTGTATTGGATTTGTGTGGCAAGGTTTTGGTAGTGGGTGGGGGGGCTACAGGAGTGGCTTCTGTGAAAAGCTGCTAGAAGCTTCCCCCATGTCCAATAAAGCCAATGCCTGCCGGCTCCAAGATGGACCTGCCACTGGCCAAGGCCAAGCCCATCAGCAATGGTGGTAGCAGCTCTGTGGTAACATATTTAAGAAGAGTGAAAACCCCAACGGGCAACGCAGCTTCTATCATTCTCTTTTGCAGGTTTTCTCTCCCCACTGTGCTATTCACAGGGGTATAGAATGCAACGGCAGCTTCAGAGAGAGGAGTGAGAATATGTGACAGAAACAACTATGCAGACACCAAGGTCAGTGAAGAAGGAGCAGGAAGAGGTGCTCCAGGTGTCAAAGCAGAGATTCCCCTGCGGCCTGTGGTGAAGATCATGGTGAGGCAGGTTGTCCCCCTGCAGCTCATGGATATTAATGATGAAGCAGATAGGCACCTGCAACCCATAGAGGACCCCATGCAGGAGCAGGTGGATGCCTAAGGGAGGGTGTGACACTGTGGGAAGCCCACACTGGAGCAGAGTCCTCGCAGGACCTGTTGGGAGAGGAGCTTATGCTGGAGCATGTTTGCTGGTAGGACTTGTGACACTGTGGGAGAACCATGCTGGAATAGTTTGTTTCTGAGGGACTGCACACTGTGGAAGGGACCCATGCTGGAACAGTTAATGAAGAACTGCAGCCTGTGGGAAGGACTCAGTTAGAGAAGTTCATGGAGGACTGTCTCCCGTGGGAGGGACCCCACACTGGAGCTGTGTGAAGAGTTCTCACCGTCAGGAAGAAGGAGCGGCAGAGACAATGTGTAATAAATTGACCACAAGCCCCATTCCCTGCCCCGCTGCCCTGCTTTCAAGCGAGGAGGTAGAAAAAATTGGGAATGAAGTTGAGCCCTAGAATAAGGGAGGGGTGGGGGAAGCTGTTTTTAGGATTCGGGTTTATTTATCCTCGTCCTACTCTGATTTGATAGATTAAACTAATTCCCCAAGTCAAGTCTGTTTTGCCTGTGACGGTAATTGGTGAGTGATCTCTGTGTCCTTATGTCAACCCATGAGCCTTTTGACATATTTTCTCTCCTCTGTCCATTCAAGGAAGGGGAGAGATAGAGCAGCTTTGGTGGGCACCTGATGCCCAGCTGGGGTCAACCCACCACAAATCTTTTTTTCACATTCAGGAAAATAAGTTTTAAACATACTTTGTTAATAAAGCTTGCTTTTGGCAACTGCTGTTTTCCCTGCTTATTATAAGTGCCTTTAAAATGTTTCCATTAATTAAGGCTGCTTTTATGGGCTACATCCATTAAGTAAAATTACAGAAAGAAGTACTGCCGACACATCTGCCATTAACTTCTGTTTGCCTGAGCATTCTATACCCCTGTGAATAGCACAGTGGGGAGAGAAAACCTGCAAAAGAGAATGATAGAAAGAGGTGAATTCTGTCCAGAAAAACATGGAGGTCAAGTGAGACTTGGCTGATTATGTACTCATGTTTTCCAGGATTGCACGAAGAGAGTGGAAAGTTGGTTGAACTCTAGTTACAGCGGAATAACCCTTTTAAAAAATACGAATGGAAATGCTCAGTAAATAAAAATGCATAAAATGTCAGTTTCAATATATGAGATTGTGTTTTGGGGGAGCAGGCAAGAAGGAGGTTGATCTGAACATCTCAGTATTCACTTACGGAGGTTTTTATACACCCTCAGCTGAAAGCATTACTAGCTGGATTATAATTATAATTACCTTGGCTTCATCTCAGTGTTTATCTGCCATGACACCCACCCAGCCACCTGCCCGCTATTAATTCATTCAACACTAACTTCATATTTTTTCCTTTTATCTTGTTTTTTTTCCTGTTATCCTTACTTTAAAAAATGTGTCCATTATTAGAAACAAACTAACACAATATTTGTTTGTCCATGACATCATGTGTTCCTTTGTTTAAAAAAAAAAAAAAAGATAAAGCAGCCCAGAATTCTTCATATTATAAAAATAACCTGTTTATATTTTATAGTGAAAACTGGAAAGATCTGGCATTTGACTCAAAGACTCAGAACAGCTGATGATCTTCTTTAAATTAATTTTTTTTTTCATCCCAAATACTGCCAGATATTCAAATAAGAGTACATTCATGACAAGGGGCAATAAACATGATACGGAGTTGGCTTGTAGGATTCCACTGTCAGTGGAATTCTGTACGAGTCCTGGATATTTGTTGCTGTTGCTCCTGAGGTGCTGAAGTTATTGTTTGCTCTGACAGAACACTGAATGTCCAACTGTCCTGTAAAATGACATTTTTTTAAAAATGGAAGAACAGGAAAAACTTGAAATAACAGCCTTTCCCACTGTGCTTAAAGGCTTAGAAAGACTTAACGCTGCATTCTGTTATGCTGTTTATAGGACAGAAAGCATTGCTGCGAACTGGTGCTGTTGGGTAGATGTCCTTCTGGATGCTTGGTGAGCGGTAGATTGAAGAACAAACTGTAATGTGTCAGAAAGAGCTAATTATAATAATGGTTCAGGGTCAGATAAATGCTTCACTATTTGTCTGACCTAACCACTTTTTATTATACTCCTTGTGTCAACACATTTTTACCGAGTGAAAATTAGCAACTAATTAATTTAATTCCAGGATTTAATGCCTCTGTAAAGGAAAATAAGCAAGGTTTATATTGAATAGTAATGTTTCTAGAAGGCAGCATTATAAACATGGAAGTGAAGAGTCTTTAAAAGCAGCTTTGAGCTGAACAGTGTAAAGGTCTGATCCTGCTACCATTCATCAAACCTCAGTTCATCAAACTGCACTTAACTTTAAGTGTCTGGCCAAATCTTGTTCAAATCAAAAGCATGTGTTTAAATGCTTTTTGCACTGGGGTCTTAGACCCTGCTTGAACAACATTTCTGACTTCATCAAGCCTGCTTGCCTGGGGAAGTGTGGCAGGGTGAAGGCGTAATTGCCCATATTCCTTTCTCTACAGTTGATGCTTCTTTTTTCGATGACATTTCTGCTCTCTGTCAGCTAAAGTTTGGAAATTTCAGAATGTAAGACATGCTATCCAAACCTCTGTACAGATTTTAGGGGCACAGTTCAAGCAAGCAAATGAATGAAGGGGAGTTTCTGAGGGAGTGTTCTTATTGCTTATGATATTTTTCAGCTTCCCAAAGTGGTTCCTTACTTGTTTCAGCTAATGTAGTCTTCCTTCTGCATAACTCACAAAAACACAGCAGCATCCTGTATATTCCTTGTACTTTTACAGTCTTCTAAAATTTTTAGGTCCTACTAGGGCTGCAGGTTTCCCATCTTTTCTATGTACTTATTGCTGTCCCCATTTTTCCTTGCCTCTATTCTTTTATTCTTAAAGGAGGTCAGTACTGGAGAAGTTAAGGCACACTTCTCCCAGGTCCTGGACAATTGCTTTGCTTTCACTCCAGGCTCTACTGGTGGATGAAGCCCTCTCTTCCTCCGAAGGAAGAGCCTCAGAAGTGAGCCCTAGTGTGTCCTAGATGGATCCTCATTTTGGGTGACTGAAGGTCCAGGGCTCCAAAGCACACTGCAGGCTGCAGCTGGTGAACAGTTTCTATAGTTAGAAGTGGCTAGCCCCAGGAGATAGAAGAAACCTGTGGCAGAGCTTAGAAAACAACTCAGATGTTTAGGTGTTCTTCCTCCGTCTTAGACATTAAACAGCTTTCAGTCCCAATGCGCAGCCTCTGATTGCTGGGATTTTTATGTTACCCTTTAAAATTTTGGGCCCCTGCATGCAGGAATCTCTAGTTTTAGACCTAATTTTTCTAATGATAAATTCAGGAAATACTTTAATACTGTGCAATTATCAGAGCACAGCTACCAGTCTAAAACTTTTAGCCATCATTTTGCTGATTTGGCACTGTGTGGCTAGCCTGACTCTATCTTCAAAGTCATCTTTTGTGTCAGACGGCAATTGCTGCAAAGGAAATACGTACTACCGCAGCTTTCACCAAGACACCCACAGGTCTGAGGCTGGGAACTGAGGAGGCAATGCATAGGTCTTATGATCTTCCTCATTTCATTGGGAAGGTCACAGAATTCATCAGACTGACTGCAGAACATTCCCTCAGAGCAATGCACCTTTGGTACTACAGAGCTGCTACTATTTTTGAGCTGCAACTATTTTTGAATTCCACATCCATTTGATGTGGATCACAAATCTTTCTTTAGCATGTATATCAACGCATTAGAAATACCCTCAGGGGACAGGGAGAAGCTTTCTTTTCAGTGCAGTATTTCAACAAAATACTCTAAATTAGAGTAACATAAAACAGGCAAGCCATTGCTGGATTTTGTTTCTTCTTTCCAAAAGAAACAGAGAGCATGGAGATCCTTGACTGTAGCCATGAATATTTTTTTTTCTTATAGGGAGGTAGTAATGAGAAAAAGATCAATGCACAGGTCTGTGGATTCTTTATACATTACAAAACTCATCAGGCTAAAATGGGCTGGGAAGGACTGTGCTGTAGGGACAGCACAGCAGACCATGGACTATGTGTTTTAGAGGAGCCCTTTGAATGTGGCCCATGTCCTCTGCTTCTACTATATGGGTCTTGCACAAAATATGCTCATACAATGATAAGCCTGTGTGAAGTATAAAGGGTTTTATACAGTATATATTACCTTGTTGAAGAAGTATATGCAAAACAGTCATCTGCCTAACAAAAGTCCTAATATACACTTGATAGGGGTAGAAAACAGCCCTTCATTTCATATATGCAAGTAACAAAATGGAAAAGCTGCTAAAAAATACAATCAGAAGTGTCCATAAAGTATTTTCTTCTACACTCTCAGGAAACATTTTTCAATCACAAATATTTTCCTGTTCACCAGGGCCTTGTGGAAACACCTGATGAAGAGGCAGATCAACCCTCATGGGTCTCTGCTATGTCCCACAATATGTTTGGAAGCAAGTATCCCTGCTACAAACAGGTACTCTGCCTTCAGTCACTGGCACTGGCTCCCCCCAGTGATGAACAAATCACAGTCCTGCCAATCACCTAGCACTGCACCTGAAAGCGAGGAGTAAACTTCATGAAGACCTAATCCTGTAATGACATTGCATTCTAATCATGAGTGACCGTCAAGAATTACTGTTTAGTTCAATCATCTTTATCTTGATTACTGAATGAACGCCATGAAGTCTCAATAAGGCTGAGCTTTGTTACTATGCTTGTCTGACTGTTAATATGTGAGTACTCAGAGATATGAATAAACCCAATATGGAAAGAAAAAACCCACCAAACAAATGATCTTTGGTGCCTAAAACATTCTCACTCATTTTCAGATACAGCATGATGAACTTTCTTTACAGAACATAAAATTAATTTAACTACATTTGATATCTATTTACACAGAAACCAGAAAAAAAAAAATAGTATTACCGCTTCTGACTTCTGTGGCTTTTCCATGGGCTCCAAATGTTACCATGGGTAGGTCGCCTTATCAGTCAAAGTTTCATTAATACTATCAGTTTTACTTCTACTTTTTTTTTTTTGTTTGTTTCATGTTTGTATTGTGAACTGTGAAGCATGGACTTTCTCTTGTTATGGTTTTGGAAGACATACCAGATCCACAGTCTAATATGAATCTTCAGGCATGACTAGAATAGAAACAAACAATAGTAAATATTTATTAGCCATTGTTTTAGGCTATGGGATAATGTGCAGGAAAAAAATAATGCTAAACTGACATGTTAAAGCACTGGAAATGGACTCAGAGTAAGTTCTCAAAATTAGGATAAGCCAAGGCTGTTGCTGGTTACTTCTTAATTAACTAAATGAAGCATACACAGCCAATAAAGATCTAACTTTTGCAAGTCAAATAAGCTAGGACTTTTATGGATGCCAATAAAAGGAATGTTGTCTGGAAGATATTCATTAGCTGAGTGGAAGATGTCTATAGAGGCTATGGTCCAGAAAGCCAGTGGATTTAATGGCACAGGCACGGAGGACTGTGTAATAAAGTGAGTGAAGTCAGTAAAAGAAAAGAAGTAGCACTTCTTCACTGTGAGTATGTTTCATTAAACCTGCAGTAAATTGCATGGACTTTTACTGTCTCCTGGTCTACATTAGCCAAGGTCTGACTAATGCTAATAGATCTACCCATTCATTTGCAGAACAGCAAGGCTGGTTTACTGTTCCTCACAAGCTGAAGGGTAAATAAGTAAAACATAGTTGGATGCCTGCTGTGCATGTGGGAAGAAAAGCATCTGTGAAACAGCAAATTCTTATGTGTGTCTAATACCCCTTTTTTTTTTCCTATTCGTGATTGTATGGTTAAAGAAGGAAAATGGAAATCCTTACCTTTACAGCTGTGGTTTGTTCCCACCCCAGCTGTGTTTTCCTGGCAGTTCTGAAACCTCTTCATACTGTGAAAGGTTGAGGAGGAAGGAAAGAAGGACAGACTGAAGTTTCTGGAGAATGAAAAAGATCAGAAGAAACAGGAAAAAAAGACAGTGTGATCAAGAGCAGCGTTAGGTATGTACGCCTCTGTGTCACTTCAGAGTCACGTGTGCCCCTGCTCTTTGGTCACTGTAAGGAGGCTGGGGACCTATCCTGCACTGAAGGCCTTTTAGAAACCTCTGTAGTGTCCAGGAGTAATGTGATGACTAAAGCTGTTTCTCTAGGGGATAGCTGCTTTGTGAATTTGATAGCTGCTCAAGTGATACATGAAAGAGTGTGTGACTCAATATGCTCTAGTGGCTATGCAGTTATTGTACTGATTGTTGCCAGCTCTTTTTACTTTTTTTCTTGCTCACATGCCTCCTCATGCTTAGCAGAAGGTACAACATTTTAGCTTCCTTTTTCAGTTTTGTTGAAGGTAAGGTAAACCAGTAGCAGGGCCAGGACCTGAACCAACATCCCATAAATTTCATCACCACTACCGACAGTGTCTCTTACTGCTTCTCAGTTGTGGGCTGAGGTGCTGGTCCACACTCCTTTGGTCATGTTTTAGATCAACAAGCACCTGCCACCCTGGAGCCTTCAGTGCTTCCAGTTATGCCTCATGTCTCATGGAGAAAAGGTAGTTTGGTATACCATCATGGGCAACCACCCATTTTGTCTCCAAATACAACGGAAAAAAGACTGGAGAAAGCTCAAGGAGATAAAAAAAGTTCAAAGTATGGGTTACCAATCACCAACTGATGTGGTGTGCTTAGTGTTTTAGGTACATCTAGATGCAAAGGTTCCACAATAAATATGCATGTAAAAGGCATTTAGGTGTGGAATAATACAGAAAATAATGAGAACTACCTACCTAATTGATTTTGTTTTAATTTCTTTTTAATCTCCCTCTCCTCTTGCAGCTTCTCCTATAAATGGACAATGCCTGACAGAATTTGGGGACTATTAAGAAACTAGCAATACATCCCAGATTGGCTGACAAATGGCTATATGATCTTCCATCTAAAATGTGCAGAGCTGTGGAACAGTTCAATGGATATGAAAAAATTTCATCAGTTCTTCCCTGGGAAGTTTTGTACCTAGGCTGTCAAGCAATCATTAAAAATCATGTGTTGTTCTTTTGATGATGAAGTGGTGGCTACTTCAGCTTAAACTTTGCATCGCACACACAGGAATATTATGCATTTGAGAAGAAAAAAGGAGCAAATAGTAACTTTATGCTACTTACAGTGCTACTTCAGCACTGCGAAACTGTATTTGGCTATTTACATTCTGCAACTCCATAGCTGTTTTACTACCTGTAATTAGAGTGCTAAATTGAATAATTTTTTTTATCTGTGTTGATATATGTTGATGAAAATTGTATAATCTGAAAAACCAGAGAGACTATTTTGGTCACTGTAGCAGGGCAAATTTAGGATCTGGTACTGAAATTGTACTGTGCACATGAGTATAACTGCTCTTTTGGTGTGACTCAGTTGCCATTTGCTTAGCTCTGATGACCCTAGTATTTACAGTTTCAGAGCCTTTCTGGGATCCATTATTTTTACACTGGCACATACAAAACTTCTTGAATAAATCTTGACTGCTGGCATAAGAGATGCTGTTCAGCCTGTCTACAGCTCATGTCCAGTGTGGCTACTATGGCTGCTGTTCCCCACTGAGTGTTCTGAGACTCAAGATGTGACAGCAGGCAGTAATGAAGCCTCACCAACTCTTTTAAAGTTAGATGAAACTTTACAGAAGCTGTGGCATTTGAAGTTATTCTGATACAAGCTACCTGAATACGAAAACATTTCTCCCCAATACAAGTAGAAATAAACCTACATCAGAACTGTGGGACTGGGGCTGCCATATTTGAAAGACTTTTTGGAAAAGACCCTACAAATAGAACTAATTAAGCTTTGTCATGAAGAACTAAAAACACAGAAACCTGTTATTCAGTTCTCTTCAGTCATTTCTCCAGCCCACTGATTTAAGAAGAGAAGATTATCCTTATTCCCTCTCCTCAGCCTCTGAGGAATACAGATTCATTTTCAGTTAATAGCTGAAGCACCAGTGAAAATGCTAGTTGCGTTCCTGCATCCTGTCACTTTATTTTAGAAGAGGCAATGGTAAATTTAACATCCAAGGTGTCATGAGTGGAAGACTAAATGCGGGTGTAGAAAAATCTTACAGTCCTGCTTTCAATAATGGTTAATTTTCTGATAGCTCTGTGATGAAACAGAAAATGAAAGAATTGCACCTCTACCATTGAACACAAGCCTCACTCAGAGCATGACGTGGCTCACTGATGAGCCATTACACAAAAAACTATATTTCTTCTTGCTCAGCCTCTCCTTTTCATCTTAGCTGGAGGCAAAAGAGTAATCATAAAACATTGCAAGAAAATTAGAAGAACTGCAAAATCCATACACGTACGTTGGCCAGACAAGCGAAGTATCATTCTAGCCCAAATTTTGTTAGTGTGAAAGATCCCATTGAAGGCAATAGGTGAGGATTCCAGTGGAATTTCTTCACTGCCTTGAGTCTACTTTACCTTCTTGGAAAGATGAGACATGCTATGCTATTTCTTCTTTAAGCAAAAAAAAAAATCTCATTCTTTTCTCTTAGAAGCTTTACTTAGTGAATCTCTGTCCACATATATATATATTAGGATAACTGACTTTGGAAAAGCTACTTGGGCTTTCAGCAACAAATCAGACCAGTGGTGTCTTAGGCCATGACTGGAGCTTTTGGCTGCTGCAGCTTTGCACCGCAGTCTGGGATCCATCCAGATTATTTGCGTACTGGAATTATTTCATTGTATTACAGAGACGATCACCCCTCAGATGCTGAAGAGCTCTTGATATTAACCACTTTATTCTGAGGTTGAGGACTCTGAAAGTTTCTCAGGACTGTCCTGCCAACAGGCTTTACCTTTTTTCATTTTTTTCTTCTATGGATCTTTACAAAGCACAGACCACCGTTCTCAGACCTGGTGCTGACACCACTAACTTTGTGTGGGTGTCTGTAACCACTTTCTTATTCTTTATTACAGAACATGTAATAATTATCTCTGTCATTTTCTAATGTACTTTGAGAGCTCCTATGAGCGCTGTGTGAATTCAGCATTATTTTTTGACCCATGACTGACTCCAGCCACATCTAGAATTTTATGCAAGAAACTCAGATCGCTGTTACATTTCACCCTGACCAACATGTTATTCTCTAATGGTTTGCAAATTAGTTTGACCAAGTTATCAACCAGTAACAAATATCATGAACCTGACAGTCATTAGAAGTTTTCTCTCTTTAATTGGTCAGTGATCTTGTTAAGAAAATGTAAGTGCTCTAAAGTTTTTAAAAAAGTAATTAAAATATAAAACATTTTGTCTCTTCAGATGATGTAGCCATCAACTATTAGCAAACACGTTATCCCTCAAAACCAGAAGAATTATGTTTTAGTTATCAACACACGTTTAAAAATAATTGGGACTAAAATGTCCTCCTTAGTTGGTACCTTTGGGGATACATCTGCAGCTTGACCTCACCATGTCTTTTTCTATATTGAGCTAGTTTTGATGTTTTAGTAGGCACAATATTATAACTTCACACTGTGACACAATATTTTGCCTTCAAATACATACACATAGGCAACACAAGGGACTGTTTGTTATCTTCCATGTGTAAGAACAAGTGCAAAGTAAGATAAAAATGGAAGCAAAATCTTAGATAGTAAAACATGTTTTCTTCCTCCTGCTTTTTCCTGATCAGGCTACAGGAAAAATACACAAGTTGTTTATTTGTTAGTCTTCCAACCTGACAATATGTACAGTAGAGAAAAAAAAAATAATCAAACTTCTGACAGGTGCAGAAAGAGAGAGCTCTGAGGCAAACTCTGCCTCTCCAGGGTATTTAAAAAATTTTCCTCTTGCCAGATCCAAAATAAAATTCAATCTCTGTGTCCAAGAAAATAAACAGTTCTATTGACTTGCTGGATATCAGGGCTTTTCTTGGAGTTTTTCTGAGATACATGTGGCTGTTGGCGTGCTCAGATGAGGGAACAGATACAACAATGGCTCCTTGCAGCCTTTTGGTACTTAAAGGGGGCCTATAAGAAAGATGGGGACAACCTTTTTAGCAGGGTCTGTTGTAACAGGACAAAGGGTGATGGTTTTAGACTAAAAGAGGGGCAATTTAAACTAGATATAAGGAAGACATTTTTCACAATGTGGGTGGTGAAACAGAAGCATAGGGTGATCAGAGGGGTGGTAGAAGCCCCATCCCTGGAAACATTCAAGATCAGGTTGGACAGGGCTCTGAGCGAGCTGATCTAGTGGAATATGTCCCTGCTCACTGCAGGGATTTGGACTAGATGACCTTTAAAAGTCTCTTCCAACCCAAACCATTCTATGATTCTGTGTAGTAACAATTCTTTTTTTTTTTTTTTACCATAGATACTGTACTTCAAGATACAGTTGTGGAATAAGGATAACATCTAATTTTAGACAGCAGAGGTTTTTAATTTATGGCAGCTGATTGACATGAGCTGTTCCAGTGATGCCCGGGGAAGCATGTTTGAGCAAGCATATCTGGCATTTCATCCTCTGCCCTCTTGGTTGGTGCTGTTTCCTATCTTTCAGTCCCTTCCCAACTATCCTTTCCTTTCAAATAACTGCCACTAAAAATTCCAGTCTAGATAAAACTGTCTAAATATATGTAAAATATTACAAAGTTTGAGTCATGTGAATATATGGGGGAGGTGATAGAGTGGTGGAGATGAGGTGAATCTGACACTTACCTGCACAAGAAGTAGTCACAGCACTATTGTGATGTATATCTTGGTCATCTATTGCCCAGTTCTACCCACACAAAGAATGCTAGGTTTTGTGATGCCAAGTTGCATAGCACTTAGTGGTAGCTTGTGCTGTGAAGGGATATGCTGCTTGGCTTGGAGCAGTAGTAGGATCTCTGCTACAGTTTGGTGGAGCCTATTCCTCTCCAGTCATCTGATCTTGCACATGCAGCATGGCTCAGGGACCTTCCAGATGGCCACCCCAATCCCATTTGCCTCAACTGACATTGTACTAAGGCCATAATTGTACCCACTGTGTTTTAAAACTTAGTTTTGAGGAGGTAATCCTGGTTCTATCACAGTGTCTCATAAATTAAATTGAAATCGGTCACATTTATGACTGGTTGTTAAACAGCTGTAAGTGTTATGAATTTATGACACTGTGCTCATATTCAGCTGTTCACTGCTCCTGCTTCTAGGTCTTTTTCTCCTATGTGGGATAAAATTTATATTTGTGGGTGAGATCATTATAAATCTTTTATGTACCACAAGTGCAATTTTAAATGTTTGCAGGCATGGAGAACTGTGCCCATGAGATATCAACTATATTTCATGGGTTATTGCTTCATAGAACTGACAAAAAGGGAGCTTTGCAACTAGTATACACTCACACACGCTTCTTAAGTTTACATGTTTGACCTTTAAAAGCTCGTAGGCAGCATGAAACTTGTGACTTAGGAAATAAAATGCTACATGGTTCATATTTTACTTGGATGCCAGTTTGCCATGTTATTTTTCTTTCTTAGCTAAAACACCTTCTCAGAAGACTTGCCCATGCCCAATACTCCACGGCTTCTTGCTGATTCCAACTACAACTGGACAAGTTGCTCAGGAGTGAGTGTATACCTCTGCATAACTCACTGATGAAACACCAGCCACCAGCGATGAATGCATGGTTCTCAGTTCATGCAAGTCTATTGTTCTGCAGCCCTCACACTGAGATTTCCTATCACAGTTAGAGATGCTGTATTCAAGGGCATGAGATACAGAGGAATACAATTTTTTTTTTTTTTTAAATCTTTTTTTCTGGATAGAATGCTGTATGGGATGGGAAGATGTTACTAGTACTGTGTTACCTGTTAATAGATAACAAGCTGTGAGCTAGGATATAAGTGTGGTGTTAATTTAAAAAAGCACTTGGAAGAAATATGCTTTAATGGAGAGCACATTGTGTTGAGAGCTGGGAAGCCTGGAGTATCCTAGCTTTTTAGGTGGACTACCAGGACAAATAGTTTCACTCTTCTGTGACTTACCTTGGCATGGATTTAGCAAGGGTAGAGATATTGGAGGAGCTTTCTGTCCTTCTCTGTTTGCCCCTGATTGTCAGTTTACCCACAGCATGCATTGTGCTGGTTGCAGGCTGTTTTCTGCTTCTTGGCCCATATTGCAGCCTGGGAGCTCTATGGTGTGCAGAGCTGGGAAGAGCCATCCTCTACAACACATCTCCAGTGTTGGGAACATATCTCTGAGACATGGTTTATCGTGAACACATACAGGCTGCAGATTGGCTCCATCCTGTTATTCACCTCATTTGCTCATTTTGGACAAAAGGCTTCTTGAGACTGAGACTCTCTCACAGTGTGTTACTGCCTTTGGTATCCAGTGCAAATACAAAAAGTAAAGATAATTTTCTGAGATCTCTGTGTTTTCCATACCACTGTAATGAGTTGAGGAAGTATCAACCAGGTTCAGAAAATATTTCTTCATGTTTCACCTATGAATTTCCTATGTATTGTATTGGATATTTTGCAATTTCCTTATTACTTTCCTTTGTTTAACAATCTATGCAATCTCTTTAGCTTTTGTGACCTTTTAACCTCAGGCATTATGTGTTGTATTAGAGTGATTAAGTAAGGCACATAGCATTGTCTGTCTCCTGATTTGGGTAAATGAAATTTTGAAATGAGATATCAAGGTAGCAGTGAGAATGTTACCTCCATCAACATTAGCACAAATGTGCTTGTAAATGTTTTAATGCACATGTGCTTCCTTTGAACGTTTTAACAGTACAACCTAACTATTAAATATTCACAAAGCACAAGGTAATTCGATTCATGGTTTCTATTTTAACAAATAGGCACAACCTTTTTTAATGCAACATTCATCCAACTTCATAGTATGCATCAAAATACATTTGGATTGTTTATGATTGATGTGGTCATCCTCTTATGATTCCTTTGGGCTAGATAGAAATAGAAATGTAGGGCAGGAGTCTCCATTACTGTGCAGCTGCTTTCCTCTGCACTGTCAGCATAAACTAACATGAAAGCTGGAGGATCTGGCTCAGCATAAATGTAATTCTGAGATGATGAGCTGTTGTGGAGCACCCACATTTCCTTAGTGTTGTTGGGATAACATCAAGAGGGTGCATGGCCAAAGGGAGAAGGCAATGGGGAAGTTAATGTAGTGTCTTAGTCACAGTCATTTGCATTGACTGTTGGTCATGATTTTGGTTCATGGTGTGTTAGAGCTAAGCATTAACTGGAGCAGCTTTTGAGCATTTCTGTTACAATGGAAAGCAAATGGCCCTTTCATCCAGCAGCACTAAGTTCAATGGTTCTCTGATATAGCCAGCCAGCAGGTCAAGTTTAGATACTTTGGGGCCATAGGTCTGTCTGTATTCTAAAAAGCATGTGGACATCTGAAGGCTCATGTAAACACCCAATATTACCTTCCAATAGGGTTTGTGATGGCAAGCACACATTTCTGAAAAATGGCAAAGTTTAAACAATTTATTCAACTATATGTGATTTCTGGAAGAGACATAAGAGCCTAATTCTCCCTATTTGGTGAAATTTGAATTATTACTTGCTTGCTTTTCAAAGTGGGGCTTATCTGTGGGACTTAGACTGCTAATGAGCTTAGGAGCTTCTGAAACTGTTGACCTCCAGACTGAAGTCTGTTTGTCTCTTTTGTAGCTGTGATCTGTGCTGTCTGCAAATGTACAGATCCCAGGATCTGTTCACTTTCTATTTTCTGAATAGTTATATGTAAAAGGAATTTAAATATTGGATCTATTTCAAAGTGAAGGAAGAATGGAGGAAAGAAACAATGCTACAATACTTCAGCAGAAGAAATTCGTATGATATTATTGGATGTAGAATCATAGAATTGTAGAATCATTTAGGTTGGAAAAGACCTTTAAGATCATCCAGTCCAACCATAACCCTACTCTACCAAGTCCTTTGCTAAATCATGTCCGTAAGCACCACATCTATATGGCTTTCAAACACATCCAGGGATAGGGATTCAACCAGTTGCCTGGGCAGCCTGTTCCAGTGCCTGACAACCCTTTTAGTGAAAAAAATTTTCCAAATATCCAAGTTTTCACTCACTTAAATGTGTCTGAGGGAAATGGGTATTGCAAGAATTTGTTGCACTCCCTGACTCTGAATATTTTGCATTAATTAGTTTTGTCTCCTCATAGTTCTTTTCTTCAGGAGGGCCTTAACTAAAAGGTAATTAAGCCCTTATTGTAACTGCGAAGATTTAAACAAACACACAGGCAACCACCACTTTCTGCAATCAGAGTAACCCCACTTATTTATTCTTTTTTTTATATATAGTCCTTTAATCCTTCTAACATTCTCCAAGACAAGCTAACTACTGTCTGTGTACCTGGGGGATTGCGTAATACAGACGGAGTTTGCTGCAGCTTTTTTTCACTTCTGAAAAAAATCACAATCCTCTTAAGCTGACAAATGAAACCTTTGATTACATGTTACCTACACAATACTGCTTTTTTTTTCTTCTTAAGGCAGAGGAGGAAATAAATGCAGAAATGTGTCTGCTAAATTTCCAAGTTAGCAATCTGTTGAAGAAAACCATGATCCTGACAGGTGCAAATGCTGGACTCTCGGGCTTAGGGAGTCTCATGAGCCTTTGAAAGGTTTCTCACCTCACTGATCCAAAAAAAACTTCAGCGCTGAGGAAAAATCAAAACAAGCAAAATGTTTTATGTAGCACAATCTGGTACAGAAGCAAAGAACAGGAAAAGAGAAAGAGAAAAAACCAAACAGGTCATTTCTGTACTTTGAGCATTAATTGCAATTCTTCTATGACTTGTCTTTTGGATTTGACCTTTTCCTGGATGTGGCAATAGAAATGCTACTATTTAAATACTAGCTATGTCAGTAGTAGTTAAAATAGTAATTGCCTCTCTAGTACATAATTTAACAATTTGTGTAATGAGCATTGTGGACTCTAACTCTTACCACTGTCTTCTTTTACCTTAAGGACTGTTGCAGGCTTTGGTTCTTGACCAGCTTTCAAGGTTTGTACCACTATAATCTCAAATAATTTTAAAAGTGTCAGAAAGAAATATACTGTGAAATGGAGAGAGATACCATGCATACAGTTATATCAGCTGAGGTGCAGCCTGTCTGACTGGAAGGAAATCATTCTGTGCACATCTCTCTTTCTTCAGGTGCTAGGAAAAGAACTACTTGAGAGCCTTTAGCTAACAGTGAACTAAAAAGGAAAGAAAACCCCCAACGCAACACTGTGTTGCTGTTTACCTTTAAACTAAAATCACTGTTCACCATCTTCTGCTTAAAAGAAGTGCCTTCAGCACAATCCTCAGCTGCCAGGTTTCTGCTGCGGTACCACAAAGACGTAAATGCAGCTTGTAGAGTCATTTTGTTTACTGAGATTTCCTTTCTTTCAGCTGTAGCATAATAGAAATAGTCTGCTATTGAGGAAGGGGTTCTGAGATACTAGTTCAGCCCTAAGAACATCTAAGATTAATTGTGAAACATGTATGTAATTCTCTGTGCCTTGTAAACATGTGTATACACACATATATAAACTGCTGTAGTTTATCACATATATGTATGCATGACTTTGTTTCAGGAGGAAAAACACAGTGTGACCAACATGCAAGACAGAAATAGAGCATCTTCCTGTCTTGAGTAGAATAAATTATTGCTGAATGCCAAGGTTAATGTTCACTCTGAATAGGGGCCTGCACAGCTGGGATTCTCAGCACTGTTTGATCTGCCCTTTCAAGCTCTGATGATCCCACTAAATTGCATTTAATGGACACAGGGCTGAAGTACAAAAAAATGAGAGCGCTTGTTATAAAACAATAGAGACAACTTAGCTCACATGCACACCTGTTCTTTGTACTTCGTGAAAGACTTTGTCCTGATGCAGGGGGGAAGCATTTTATGAAGCACTCCACTGGCATTGTTTGCTTGACTTTCAGAAGCGCGACTGCCATTTTTGGTGTAGTCAGATTTACAGTCACTACAACCATGGGTGAATTTTATAGGAGGCATTTGTACTTGGCTAGTCACATAAGAACAGGATGTCACAAATCTGCACACTCCATTAGTAGAAAGAAATCTAATCTGAATAATTATTAGCCAGACATATCTGAGTTAAATTGACTGATTTCACACACGCAGACTACTGAAGGCTTACACAAGTCCAATAACATTATGGAACCCCCCCGACACTTTTCTTGTCCTGCAAGACAGCACTCAAAATTTACCCCAGCTGAAAAATGGGAATTTTATATGGGTGTTCTTTTTGGTAGTTTCCTGGAATATTTGTAAATATGTCCTTTCATTTAATTCAACATTTTAGTATCTTTTACTAGATGTTTGTTTGCAAGTACCATGACAAATATTTCCTTCTTTTTTTTTGCTTCTGAAATGATAGAATATAGTTTCCATCTTCTTAACCTTAGATTTTCATATCTATTATTCTGTTCTTTCTAAACTTATCTGTGTGCCCAAGATTGCTTATGAGATCCAGTTGCTGTGCCTGGTCTTTAAATTCTGGTAATAAAAGCAATCCTTGACAAATCACTATTGTCGCGGTCGGGCGCGCAGAGGTCCGACCACCTCCCAAAGGGAGAAGGGTTGAGGGTAAATTGGGACATCTTCCCACCAGGCTCGCAAGCAAACACGGAGACCGAATAAGTATCTAACAAGTTTATTACTAAATATATTCAAATAAAACCTTATTTACTCTATGGAAATATTACAATATTAAAGAACACCATGCCCACCCATTCACTCCCCCTCTCACCCACCGAGAGATAAGGGCAAATAAGGACTTAATTGTGTCAAGATACGACCTGTATGTGTGGATGGTGCGTGTGTGTGCATGCGTGTGTCCTTCGGCGTTCAGCGATGGTCTC
>VZZY01021143.1:0-144208 GCA_013400335.1 Eurystomus gularis | reverse complement strand
ATTCTATGATTCTATGATTCTATGATTCTATGATTCTATGATTCTATGATTCTATGATTCTATGATTAAAGGCTCCAAAACCATTTCTTACAGGAGTAGAGATGAAGCGCCTGCATACTGTCCAAATTCCTGCACAAGTAATTGTAGTCTGCTTCCCCAAACTCTGTAGCTTTGATAACAACTTTTCTTGTTTTATGAGCTTTCTTGAAGCTGTTGGTTAAGAATTGTTAAACAGTAGATGCATGTAAACAAAGCAGAGCCTTGTGCAGGGCATCACTTTTCAGAGAATCTGGAGAACCAATGGAGTTGAAAGACACTATCTAATTGTAAGCTTACTGTCATAAATAAAGTAACTTAGTTCAAGTCTTCCCTTATTTACACATGGCGTAGATTTGTTGCATTTGCTGTAGTTGCACATTGTGAAAATCGGAGTAGAATCTGGTACATTAATTCTAATTCTGTTCTGGCTGGACAAACAGACGATGTGCCCAGACAGAGTTGTCATTGCATATAAAAGAAGTGCTTTACATATTTTCAAAGTGTCATTAAGACGCTTATTTGGGCTGCAGCCTAGGAGCATCTCAGAACACAATCCCAATGATATTGCAGCTGTTATGCTTGGGCATTAAAAAGGCAGTCTTTCCTTTCATTGTAATCATTTAAAAATTACCAGTCATGTGCAGACTCTGAGAGCCTGATCCTTAGCCCATGTGAGTCAGGATGGGAGTCAGGGTATGTCTTTTCATTGAAGTGTGCATGCTTTCAATCACTCCGTGGATCTTCAGTGCCCGGCCACTGACACCAGGTATTGGACTGTTTATTGAAATAATATGAAATAGTTAATATCTGAGGACTGTATTTATGATGGCAAGCACAGCATAGGTGGGAAAAGGAGCTTTTTGGGCAGTTAGAGTGATTTTGGAATTCCTTCTCTCAAGTGAAGTGAGACAACTCCTTGGTGCTGTTAGCAGTAGGACAACCACCCCCACGGCTTTCTACTCTACCACCGCCCTTTGAATCTGCAGGAATAATGTAATGGTTAATCTGTGATTCATTACAATGTGTGAGTGCGCCTGTGTTGGAGGGGTAACATCTCTCTTCCTGCAAACAGCAATGCTGCATGAGTGTAATCTTATCTTACTCTATGCTCCAAGCAGCATTCCCTTTCGTCACGTGCTGTATCTGTTGTGAAGTGTTGGCTCCTTCCACAACTTTGTCAGCCCTATTTTTGTCATAGAGGGGGTCCCGTTCTGATATTACTCCAAATCAGTGATGCACAACTGTTTTACATGGCTGAGAGCTGTGCTGTTCCTGGCAGTACAGCCCTGGTTGCCTTAAAGCCCCAGGAAAGGCACTTCACGCTCTATCTTCTTGTGTGGGCTTCTGCTTAGAGGACGCAGCACAGTACACAGACATTGCTAAACTGTCAAATAGTTGCTTGGGTTTTATTTTAGCTCACACTGTCTTAATTCAATTTTGTTCTGCTGGCCTATATAATGAATTATATTATTTATAGTTTATAAGTATATAAGTTATAAATAAAAATATATTAGTATTTTATGTGGAAAAGCATATTACAGGAAGGCAATTCACATGATCAGGATGTTAGTTCATGCAGCATCTCACATCAGATGGAAGGACTGTAATAATAATAGTAAATCCTCAGGTTTATGCAGTAGGACCGGTTTCTGTCTCGTGCACCACATTGTCACCTGTCATCACAGGATCGTAGGAAAATTCAAATTTGAACTGACCTTAGGAAGTCATTTAGTCCAACCACTGCTTTGCACTTACTATATAGGAAGCACATTCACAATGGCAGAGTGGATCTGAAGTAGTTTCAGCATCTCTTTTCAGTGGTGAGGTTTTGTCTCCCATAGTGTTGCTTGGCAGTATGTTAGTGGGCAGTGGGTTAGTTCTCCTGCAGGAATTAGTGGTGTTTAAAAGAGCCGCAGCGCACACACACACATCTCTGCCAATGCTGAACTTCCAGAGGACTGTCTGGATATAAATGTATGCAAAGAAGCCTACCAGTAATATGGGAAAAGAGTCTGGAACTATTCTAGGACATGCTCTTCATGAAGATAAGTGATATTTTAGGAAGTGAATGACAGCACCTACAAAATCATTCACTTTCTAACCCATCTTCAGCTGGAATTTTTTCTGAGATATGCATCTGTCTGAATTAGTTATTTCATTTCTCTCTCAAATATTCATTGTGTTCAATAAGGGTGAGAAAATACCCTTCACTGTGGGAACAGAAATGTAAGCATTGCAAAGCAAAACTTTTAGTGAATATTACTGTAAGAAAAACTGGCCTTTCAATTTTTTAGTTTGTCATAGAAATGTGGCTTATTGAGAAACACAGAAAAATGCTTCAAGTCCACAGATATTTCATATGTTGGTATGAACACACTGCTATACTAATTGGTTCAAAGAATTTCCATTCATGTCCATTACATGCACAGCATTTCTTTCTTTCTTCTTCTTCATCAGCTCTTAATTGAGGCAACAGCTGTAGGATCCCTCTTAGATGATCCAAGAACCCTGGAAATCAGGTCAATCCTGGGTGTAGAGGTCTACACCCAGACTGGTTGCTTTAATTTCCTGACTCAGCTTGTTAGTGAGCCAACAACGGAAGGGGCCCCACTGGACTTGTTGCTTGTCAACAGAGAAGGACTTGGTGGTGATGTGGTGATTGGAAGCCATCTTGGGCACAGAGATCATAAAATGATAGAGTTTTTGATTCTTGGAAAAGTAAGGAGGGTTGTCAGCAGAACTGCCACCTTTAACGTCATCATTAAAAATCCTTGCAACATTAAATAATACGAAGTAATGCAAGGTTTAAATTATGAGTCAAAGCACTTAAAATTTAATATGATTGAATCTGATAGCATTCAGCTCGAATCAGATCTTCAGCACTGAGGATATAGGATACAGGACTTAAATTAATGCTAGAGAAGGATATAAGTTTCCCAGAGAGTGACCAGCACAGGCATACCCAATATATCTACTGTTAATGTTTTCTGAGCTCTGTTATGCCTCACCTTTAACAGTAGTAATTTGTTCCAGACAACCAACCACTCTTTCTCTCTTTGTTTTTCTTCCTACAGATAGTAATATCATGTTCTGCATGCAGTTGGAATCTGAAGGGTACTGAGAATAGGACAGGCATTATATTATAGCCACACTGTACTTGTTGCCCTTGTTTCAGTTTCAAGGATCCTACTGTTCTGTACAAATTTGGTCTTCTCTCACCATATCATGGAAGTGATCTTTATTAAAGAAATATGAGCCTGAGACAGTTAATAGAGGGTCTTATATCAAAGGAAATAATCCTATCGCAGCTTGTTTATGAAATGAATAATACTTTGATGGTTTGTCCTTTTGTCATTGGAAAATGTTACCTGAAGCAAGCTGAAACATATAGTATCACAGAATATCTTGAGTTGGAAGAGACCCATAAGGATTATTCAGTCTAACTCCCTGAAGCAGAGATCTGTATAATTAATTCTCTGGGCTGCATGAAGGTATGATGGTGTTAGTGCTACATGTCTATGTGAGGAGGAGGTGGAACTGCACAAACTGTTGTTAATGGGAAAAAAGGTGGCTCGATGCATTGCCTCTCACCCCTGGGAAATCCTCCCATGGCTCTTCTCCATTACGGCAAAAGTGGTGGCTACTGCTGCTTCCAGGGAGCTATTTAATATCTGGCTGCCTAGACATAGTATTGGTCTTTCTGGAGACAACAAAAGGCTTTCTTCTGTAACTAAAAATCATTTCCATGTGCAAGTAATATCTGATCAAGGACATATGTCTGCAGAGGCCTGTTGTTTTTTGTCTAGTGTGCCTGCTTACTGATTTACAGTCATATTCTGCAACCTTATATCAACACAAGCCCATTGTCTCTGGAGATTGAGAACAGAGTTTGGATCTGTATCTGGCACAAGAGAGGTCTACCACAAACCATGTAATTCCAGTATATGTATGCTGTGCAACTTGTAACCTTGTTCTCTGCAGAGTAAGTGGTTTCTACATCTCTTATGGAGACATGGTAAAGAATTCCAGCACTGCAGCTGAAATTAATTCTATTTTAAATTGCCCTCCTGCATTTACAAACAACTGAGTTTCCCTTGCCCACTTCTGTATAAACAATGATTGTGGTATAAATAACCTTGAATACTTTGTAGACTGAGTCTGTGGTAGGATGAGAGAAAGGTCAGAAGGAGGCTGAGAGAAACCACTATCCAAATAGGATAAAGAACATCTAACACAAAAGCTGTATGGTTAGAAACAAACAAACAAACAAATCCCATTCTGCATTGGTGTAAACTAGTCTTCCTTAAGGAAGGGAGTGATATGTGAATTCCAAACCTGGGCTGTAGTTTTAGAGGTTTTCCAGTTAAGAACTGTTTTTTGAAATGTCAGTCTGTGATGCTTTTTTCAATCAAAGTGGTTTTAAAGAGTTTGAACCCAAAGTCTAAGTAGCATTTTCACTTGTATTCTAAACATCTGTGCTGTTTATTAGGAATGGCATCAGGTTTTGGCAATTCAATCTTACTTTGAGTGTGGAGCTTGAAAAAGTAGCACCACTCTTTCTTCAGTGCAATTGCTGGGGTCTAGCGATTTCCTAAAATTGCTAGTAGAATATAACCCTGGATGTAATTTATCTTATTTTAAAGTGGCATGGACATAAGAGAGAGGAAAAAGGCATAAGATATGTTCCTGATTTGTGAACATCCACACAGTGCAGAAATTGTTTGCCATTTCTGGCAGTTCTACTGCCAGCTTCCTGTATTTTAAAGGAAAAATTGTCATTGTATTTAAAAAAAATAGCTGATTTGTAATAGCAATTATTGTAATACTACCAACTGTGCCATTTAAGTAGATTTTTAAATCTTCTCTTACATCTTTCTCCTTCAGTTGAGGTAATAGTAAAGAAAGAGGGAGGATATTATTTTTATATTACCATTAATTTAAAGCTGGGAAGCCTCATTAGGAGAAGTTTAGTTCAGTCTTCAGTAGAAAGTGCTATACATGCTTTGCACGGAAGTGTGAGACATACTGAAGACAAGACTCAGAAGCAAATCAGAAATGGATACAGAAACTGGCTCTACTCTGTCCTTTGTAGCACCTGTAGTTTAAGTACAGACCTTTTCTTGAAAAACAGGACACAAATCAAATAATATCTGCAAAATATGTCAACATTTTAATGAAGTTTTGTGTGGTTTATGCATGCATTTTATGGATGCTACAAGAATCCAGTACAGGATATTGAATCCTAGTGTTTCCAGCTGATCAGACTAACACTACCTCTCCTTAAAGCCTGGCTTACTGTATACCTTCAAGCACCATTTATTTCTATGTGTAACCTACTTACCCACTCTTTTCTCCCTTTCACTGTTAGGGTGCATTGTAGCCTTGTCTTCATTTATAAAAAATGAAGCTTTTTGAGCTGAAGAGGCCTCAGTACTTCTCAGGTGCTCAACTTCTTGCATAACCAGCCTGGAGATGCCTCCTGTGGTATGTGCAGCTCAGGAGCTGAGGCCCTGGGAACAGCTGTCCCCTCATGAATCATTCATAGGGGTGAGCTGTGATGATGAATGATCAGCTACAGACAATGCATAACATTAAGATAAAATAAATGCATTTCACTCTCATTTCATTTTTTTCCCCCCAGAAGTGGGGCAGAGTCCCAGGTGTCCCCATGGTAGGATAACTTCAGCGATGGAAGAACCTTGAAGTGCTGGCCACTGCTTTCCAATGATCCCATAGGTCTTCTCAAGGCCTTTCTCAACAGGAGGCGGTGAAACAGCAGTGATAATAGGGTAAGACATTAGATGTGCACGAGGAAACAGAAACATTTGATCATGCCTTTAACTTCTGCTGTATTCCCTGATTTTGGAAAAGTCACTAAAAAATTAAATGGATGACTATTTTCTGGCTTCCTGGGGAATGCCAAGTCACATGGTGTTGTTTCTGCTCTTTGACTGGCTGCCTTCTATAGCTAATCAACACAGTGTCATTTTGAAATTCACATCTGGGAACTCTTTGAGCTAAATATGCACTTTTCATAAGCTCTGGCAACTGTAAAGCTCCAAATGCTTGAATACTAAAGGAAAATAAACACACATGCTAAGAACGTGACAAAATGGAAATCTGTGTCAAGTTTGAAAGAACACTCTAGGATATCCTCTGCCCTCTGCTCCCTGTTCTCCATTTGGCTGTGCTCAGTACCAGAATTAGATGGCAGAAACTTGTGTCCCTTATGTAAGATGTGCTCACAATGCCCCTGAACTTTGGCATCAGTTCAGAACGTAGTGAATTGGATCGTGCCAGTTTAAATATATCTGGTCATTTTCCAGTACACTGCTCAGCTGTCTACCTTTTGGAGCCCTAGCTGGCATCTCAGTAAGCTCAATCTACATTTCTATGTTTGCTAATGCTACTGGGTTCTCTAGTGGGAAACTGGATATTATTATGTTGAGAGCATGGGACTGGAAACTGCAAGATCTAGAGTAATTTTTGGTGGCTACTATGATTTCCTGCAGCTCCTGGAGACATCTTTCTGGCTTTTTGTATTTGGACCAGATTCACAGGCCCCAGTTTAATGAAGTACACTTTTAATTTTAAGCATGTGAGTAGTCACATGGCATTTAGAGGAGTGAGGCTTTGATCTTTTCAGTGCTCAGCTTCATGAGTGTATTTCACAGTATCTTCAGATACTGAAGCACAACAGAGTATGGAGACTATTAGGAAGAGTCATACAGTCATGGGTCAAAATGACATGCTTCTAATTTCTAAAACAAATCTGCAGACTTTGATATTTTTTGCTATTACTTGCATCAGAAACAAGAAGAGAAATATTCTTAGGACCTGCAGCTGACTGTATCAGACTAATTCCTTGCTCTGCCCAGTGGACTCCATGAAAGAATCATGACTCTTTGCTTATATCCCTTCTTTTCTCTTTTTACTGAATTACAGTGTGACTGTATGGAGACATGCACAAAGGCTGTGACAAGAATCATCTTTAATGATGCAACTTAGACTGCTATAAATAGGCATAAAGGTCGCTGCCTGTAAAATTTCTCTGTCTTGTGGAGAACAACTCAAATTCCAACCTGTGCTGAGCATCTCCAGTTTTGCTCTTCCACTGTCCTTGAAAGGATAATAAAGAAAGTTCTTTGATAACAATCACAAAGGACAAGACAAACATGGTATCAATAGTAATTTTTAAGCCCAAATTCCTTGCTATGAATCAAAGTGCCTGTCATGCCATGACTCTGTGGCAGGACACATTCTGAAATTAAACTGAAACTTAATTTCTAGCTATGGATTCTATGGATCTTCCTTTTCACTGCAAAAACGCCAAAGCAGAAGGAAGGGAAGAAAGATTAAAAAGAGCATGCCAGATATTTGGGGAAGTCATTGTTTGTCCACCTTTAGGAAGAAAGGGATACCATTTGGCAGCATGGAGTGCCACTGCGTTGGTTCCAGCTAACAAACATTGTGTGAATTGAGCTGTAAGGAGAGCTGCCCATTGACCAGCATTGATTACTCTTGTAGACAGGTGCTAATGTTCAGAGGGCAGATCACAGCTGCTTGCACAGGATTCCCAATATCCTTTGCTGTGTATTGATTTTCCCTGTGGGATATTTCCTTCCTAGCTGTGTTAATTTTCAGATCCCATATTTGCATTAGTCTGTGTTGAGAAGGATAGGCAGGGGTGCCTTGGCTATGTTTAATGGCCTTACCTCCTTCCCTTTCAGCCTCCCCACTCCCTTGAGTCTTTAGAGACCATGTCTGTTGGGATCCGTTTCCTCTAATTATGATGCACATTAAAGGACAGGCTCTATGAAGAATATCATTACTACTCTTGTAATTGCTTCAGGTGCACTCAAAAATTAATCAGAAAGTACACAATGGGGTTTTTGTTTTGGTGCGGGTTTTATTTTGAATCCTTTCTAAGCCTGAAGAGTTGCTGCCTATGTGTAGAGCTCACTCAAATGTAACATGGAAAGGATGGGAAAGTAGTTCATGAAGTTGCCAGGGCATGGATGTTGTGTCTGCTCAGTACTATTTTGGTGCTGCACACAATTGATTAACAGATGGACCTCAGTTGCCATCAAACTGGAGTGGTAGTATAATACATTCATTTTGCATTGGTATAAATACCTTTCAGGGTGCCTAGAGCTCTGTTGGGATCTTGCACAGTCCTGTTACTACATAAAGCTGCTTATAAGAGTGGTGTCTCATCTCCTTATTGTAATAAGTCAAAGAGGCCTAAACCAGAGTTTTTGCAGAGAAGGGAGTAATAGCAGGTAACAGCAAAAATATTCAGCAACTGAGGCTTTTGGGTTTTTTGACAGTGCAAATGCTGTCTCCACACATGAAGAAATGTTATTAATTTTACCTCTGTGACATGGAAATGGAACAACTAATTTAGGTTCTCTGAACAAAGTATAACTTCCCACTGATAAATGGATCCCAATTTCCAATCCTTCCTTAAGGCATCTTTGTTTATGCAGTCTGTGTAGGAAGAAGCAGGTGTATCTGAACCTAGTTAGCCCTAGGGCTGAAATAGTTAGGTTGGGGTGTTTCTGTAATCAATAACAACCAAAAGATGTATGTAATTATCTTCAACTCCCCAGTTTAAATGACCAGGTAATAATTTATAGCTGAATATCCTTCATCATGGAAGGATAAAAACCTCTGGAACCATATCCCAACATTTGTGATTTCCTTGTGGAGTCAGCAAACACAGAATTTTTATAAAAATAGCTCTTCTTCAAGCTTCAGAGTACCAAAGTTGTTACCTCACCCTGGAAGCATGAAGCCCCAAAGATCATATTCTAACAGTAGGAATTTTCTTGTTTTTCTAGAATGGCTTTGGAATGATGAAGTCTGTAGACATGGAAGCTGGAGTGTCCTTTTTAACACTGGCATGCTCACAGTGCACCTTTAATAATGAAGCAATGGTGGGTAGATTAAAAAAGGATATGAAAATACACAAAACAACACACATTCAGTAAAAACAGGTAGGGGATTGCAGCAGCATCTGAACAGCAGGCAGAGAATGTGTTCCTTTGCATTTTTCCACTGCTGAAGTTGCTTTACCTTTAACGGACAAGGTTTTCTGCTCCTCTTGACTTTTGCAGGACTGCAATCACTCCTGTGGTTGCTGGAGTGAGTAGCTTGTGCTGCAGTGCATGCAAGATTGAAAGAGATGGTTTAATCCTCAGTTGCAGCACATCAGCTCATTTAAGCAGCCGTAGTGATGCAAGTGTGGACAAGGGTACAAGTCATCTCATTAACTGATAACTGCTGTATGCTGTTGAAGACTGCAGACCTAAACTACTCCTGAAATGAAAAAAGCCAGCTGTTTAAGATCAGCTGGGGCATCCAATTTAAAAAATAAAGGGAAAAAAAAAATAAAATCCCAGCCCAAGAGCCTGGATCTGCTCTTCCTTAAGCTTGGATAGCTTAAGAAATGAAACAGAAATTAGTGCAGTAGTAAAAGCAGTAAAAACAGGATCAGAATCTGTGCCCAAGACAGACAGCATATGTGAATTTCATAGGAAGAAGGGGAGTGGGAAATAGAAATTTTGGTAGGGAATGGATAAAGACCAGGAATATTTATTAACCACTTATTGTGATGCTCTTCCACCTTCCTAGGATAGGGAATATGAAAAACATTTCCCATTATTTGTCATATTTTGAACAGTTGTTTCCCAGTCTGTTCAAAAGGAAACATCCCACTTTTACCCAGGAAAACATCCCAGTTTTCTTTACTGGGTTTACTTTGTGGGCCTGATTCTTCTCTGCACTGGAAGGGTACAGATCTGATGCCACTTATTTGAGACCTACAGCATTGCATTGATGTAAATGAAGCAAAGGGGGAGAAACCTTGGCACTGTGGCTAAATGGGAAACTCATGAGTTAAAAATGAATTATTGGGGGGGAGGGGGATTACAAATGCAAAAAATAAATTAGAGTTGAGACTTAGAAGCAGGTGAAGCTGAGAGACAGAGCTTTATTGAAGGGGGTGGTGAGATAATGTGCTGTGTAAGACAGGAGTTAGCTGAAAGAGAAGAAAATAATTAAATTCAAATAGTAGGCTAATTAAAAAATAAGAGGGAGAAAAGAATATATTAAAATGAAAAAAAGGAAACAGAAAGGAATATGAAATAAGAAAATGCAAGTATTGAGAGGTAAGAGAAGAAGAAAAATATCTTTATCTAAAGCAATTGTACAAAATAAAAAGCAGCAGCATTTTTATAAAAGTCTTTACCTTTGGATTGACAGCCACCCTAAAAGATCTCGAAGAAAAGCAATTCAATTCAAATTTGACTCTAGTTAATTAAGACACCAAAGTAGATTACTGATTTGGGCAGCAATTCAATGCAGTTGTAGTGGAGTTGTCAATCAGTGCAACTGCAATCCAAATTAGATACTAACAACAACAATAAAAAACCAAACCAAACCAAAAAACAACAACAAACTGAAACAAAAAATATGAAGAGCTTGATCTTGCTTCTGTTGAAGTTATTAACAAACTCTCATTGACTTCAATGGGACAGGAAGAAACCATTCTAAAGAAACGCCATTACTGGGAGAAAGATCAAAGGACAGAGGTTAAAGTCAAAGGGATGATTTAGGCTGCAAGCCATGATGTGAAGGTGGAAAGTGAGAGCTTCCTTCATACCAGGCCCTTGCTGGCTCCTTGTCCATTCTGCCACACTGCCTTCAGGTCAATTGGAAAGCTGATGATGGGGCTGTATTTTCCCAGAATTATAAAATATCCTGACTTGGAAGAGACCCAGAAGAATAATTTGGTCCAACTCTTGACTCCACACAGGCACACCTAAAAGTTAAATCAGATATCTAAAAATGTTGTCCAAATTCTGCTTGAACAGCCAGCAGGCTTGGGGCCTGCTTTCCTGGGGAGCTTGCTCCAGTGCTTGACCATCTTCTCAGGAAAGAACTTTTTCCTGATGTCCAATCTGAACTTCCCCTGATGCAGCTTTACACCATTCCCTTGTATCCTATCACTGGACATAGGGCTGTAGAGATCAACACCTTCCTCTCCAGGTTGTAGGCAGTACTGAAGTCACCCCTCCTCTCCTCTCCTCTCCTCTCCTCTCCTCTCCTCTCTTCTCCTAGTATCCTCAACCTAGTATCCTCAGCCACTTCTCATAAGTCCCTATTGTCCTTTCACCATCTTCGTTGCCCTCCTGTGGGCATATTCTAGAATTTTAATATCCTTATATTATGGAGTCCAAAACTGTACCCAGTACACAAGGTGAGGCTACACCAATGCTGAGCATGGTGGGGCAATCACTTATTTTGACCAGTTAGTTATAGTGTGCTTAATGCAGCCCAAGAATGCAGTTGGCCCTTTTGGCTGCACATTGTTGGCTCAGATTGAGTTTATCATCAGCTAAAACCCACAGATCCCCTTCTGCAGGGCTGCATTGCAGCCTCTTTTTCCCCAATCTACATGTACATCAGTTTTTCTATTCTCTGCAAGGCAACCAGCATGGATGGGGTAGGAAAGACGTGCCTCCTTCCCTTGGCTCGGCATACACAGGAAAGAGGCTTGAAAATACTTCAGAGGAGTGATGCTGAGCACGATACTTCCTGGAGCTACTTCAAAGATGGTGCCACTTACTCACCACTCATTATTTCAAGCTTTTCCTGAAGATGCAATTTAATCCCTATACATTAAAGGGACAAAGTCTTTCAAACCCTTGAGCATGTAAGTTATTATCCATGGGCGAAAATGGAAATAGTCGCCTACAAAACGTGTCATATACAGAAGTCCCTACTGGTTACAGCAATAATGGGTTTGGAAAGTAGCCTCTAGCCAGAATGCTGCTCAGCATTCAGCCTGCTGGAGGAATGTGCTGTGTGCACATCTTCTGTGTGTGCATTGCTTCCACTCTGGGGAATTAAGTAGCTCTTTTTCTTCTTCACAAAGGTGTTGTGAGAATAAGCCTGTGACACATTAGGATAGAGTGATAAATGAAGCCATTCCAACCCCATGGCACAGCCACGCTGTAAACTAAAGGCTTGTAAGCACCTTTTGGACAGATCCTGTTCCTGTGCAGATGGATATAATATGGGCTGTGTCTCAAAACTTCCTACCTGTTAGTCATTAGCTGCAGCTGCAGAGCTTTGGTCTTTGGCCCCTGCTAGCCAGGGAAAGCAGGGCCACTCTGTATGGCTCAGGTACAGAGGTGTTGGAGAGTGCTGATCGGGGAGAGTGAAGTGTACAGGTGTAATTCAGGATGGTATATAGCCCAATGAGTTTAACAGCCCTGCTTAACGACATCGTTACCATACTACACAAATTCCCATTGAAATTAATGGTATTTCAGATAATAAAGTACTGTGCAAATACTCAGTTATGTAGAACATTAATGTGCCTTTAAAAAGTCATAAAAACAGAAAATCAATTTCTTCTCTGTACTTATATTTGAAGTGGGGTTTCATAATAGAAGTGCCAGCACATCTACAGATGGAAGTCCTTGGTTTCTGAGGTTTGTAGTCATTTGTTCCCTGTCACTTTAATCCTGTGAGAGATTTTAAAATAATTCTTTCCTCTATTTTCTTTTTTTTTTTTTTTGGCCTGTCAAACATAGTTTCCCCTTAGGTTTCTCCAGTGCATCAGAGGACAACATAAATCTATGGGTTTTTGCTTTCTGTGTATACGCCTGACTCACAAGTGATGCTAGCAATGAGGTATTTTTTGCTGTTGATTGAATTGGAAAAAAAAAGAAAAAACATGAAATGAAACATTTGTGCTCATCCAAAACAACATTTGTTTTTGTTCCCTCCACTAAACAAAACACCAACTCTTTAGACTTCCCAAATTTAAACATGTTTTCCTAGAAATTGCTATTGGAAAGTATATGAGTACTGTTTTACATTTTAAGTATGCAGAAGGGTATAGATTTATTTATTGATACCTTCTCAGAGGGCTCTGTTTAGGTTTTCTGAAGTCTTTTGCTTACTTACTAGCACAAGATAAATGTGATAAATCCTATATACATTTCTTTGCCTTTCCGTCATTCCTCTGGTACATCATTTAAGCTGGAAGAAGGTCCTCTGGCATCCTTCTAGATATTTCTCTTGCTGCTTTCTGAATAAGGTAGTGTTTCCACACTGGTCCATTAGGTCCTCTCCATCACATGAACATAACATGTTTCTTTGTCCTGTGAGGTTTGTGACCCTATTTCCTCACTGCTTTTATGTGTGTCTCTAAAATCCTTGGGATTGTTCTATTCCCCATTCCTCTTGGCAGATGGGCAGTTAAAGGTGGTTCATCAGTCAGTCTCTTGAGCCAAACTTGGTCAAATCATAGTTGTTAAGATTAGCAGTTCCTCAGGATTCCTCATCTTGTAAGAACAGCTGATTGATAGAAACATTTCACAGTCCAACAATTTTCCTTGTAACTTCATCCGTGACCAGAATTTGTCAGTGGTACTGGGGCATATCCACCAACTCCTTGCAGGAGGCACCACTGCAATATTGTTCATCACCTCCTCTGTGGATTTTTTTTCTTAACAGAAAACTGAGAACTATAGTGCCTATAGTGAGAGAAGCTGATGTCAGTAGAAATGAGAACTTGCAGAAGTATCAAGCGACAGATACAACTAACTATATGCCAGTACAACTGAATATATTTAAGGGTGCGTGCTGGGAAGCTGGCATCACACCATTCTTGTGACAGGGCACACATCTGTGATGTAAGTCACCAGTCCCAGAGAACCAGACTGTTGCATGAGTCTGCCCTATATCCTTATGAGGTAATTCATTCTTGACACACATAAATGGAAGAGAAATGGTAGGATCTGCAGGAATGGAGACAAGAATTGCAGAAGGTGCAGCAAAGTGCCCAGAGATGCTCTCAGTAGAGTAGGTAGGAGATCCACTGTACTTTGAGTCTAATGCTCTGGAGCAGGAACATTGTACTACTCTATTTTCAGTTCTGTAATCATCACCCCAGATAACCCACATTTGCGTAAAATCAGAGGCAGAAACAGGAAGGGTATTAGAATGGAGAGAGAAAACAGGGAATTGAGGGGAAGGGGGTTAATGCAGGAATTGAAACAGTCAATGGAGACTAGGTTAAATGTTCCCCTGCATTATTTACATAGATATGCACATAATGTGCACTGTTGCTATGGCACAGGGTGGGTTTTTTGTGTTTTGTTTGTTTTTTTAATTATTATTTTTATTTTACAAATAAACTGCAGCATATATTTATGAAGATACAGTATTGTTTTCCTTAACCTCTGCTGAGTAGGAGGTAGTGCTCTGCAGCTGCTCCCCAAGTGACCAGGAGACTGGTAAGGATTATTGGATATCCCCAAAGAATCTGGGAAATGCCACTCATCTAGGACCTCACTAAGGGTCTGGGGAAACATGCTTGCATTCCAGTTCTGACAAAAAGATTATGTAGCCTCCTTCAAAGTATATGCATGAGTTTCTCCCAGGGCTGTGGCCAGGACTTAAGTCATAATCCTGCAACTAAAGAAAGAAAATCTTATTCTCCAGGGAAAATTTGTCATGTATCCTCTGGTAGTGGTGAGAACTAGACTACGGTTGGTTTTAAATGAAACTGAGTTCTGGCAAATAGGGACATGAAATTTCCTGTATCCATCCGTGAAGAACAAACTCTCTTGCTCTACTGGAACATATTGATGCTCATTTTTTTAGCATCTATGACACATTAGACATCAGAGTCTGAGTTGAATCATGTAAGGGAGATGCAGTAGGCAACCGAGCTTTCCACTTTTATCAATGAACTGTGAGACAAAGACCACTTTGATCAACATCTTTGATTTTCAGGTATTTTAAATAAATGTTGCATTCTTCATTCATTTAATCTTTTCACATATAAAGCTCATCATAGGTTAATTTGAGGTTTCTCGGTTGTCGTCTTCTGTGTTTTTCTTCTGGGATTCAATCACAACTGCTCTTTCATCAGCAAGATACTGCTAATTTGGATATTCAAGCTTAAATCAGTCACAAGACCTCCCACTGTTTTACTTCCTTTTTTTCCCCCCTTCAGATCTCAAATAAGTTTTACATCCTAGTGATAGGACAAGGAGTAGTGGTTTTAAGCTAGGAAAGGATAGACTTAGGCTGGATCTAATCTATATCTATGATTCTAGACCCTGGGAACTACTGACCTGTCAGCCTCACCTCTGCCTGGCAAGATCATGGAACAGATCCTCCTGGAGGACATGCTAAGGCACATGGAAGACAGGGAGGTAATCCAAGGTAGTCAACATGTATATACTAGGGGCAAGTCCTGCCTGACCAACCTAGTGGCCTTCTACAATGAAGCGACTGCATCAGTCGACAAGGGAAGACCTATGGATGTCATCTATCTGGACTTATGCAAGGCCTTTGACACAGTCCCCCACAACATCCTTATCTCAAAGTTGGAGAATTATGGGTTCAATGGGTGGACTGTGCAGTGGATAAAGAACTGGCTGGATGGTCGCATCCAGAAAGTAGTGGTCAATGGCTCAATGTCCAGCTGGAGGAAGGTGACAAGTGGTGTCCCCCAGGGGTCTGTGCTGGGACCAGTGTTGTTTAATATCTTCATTAATGATAACGACAGTGGCATTGAGGGCACCCTCAGCAAGTTTGCAGATGATACCAAGCTGGGGGGTGCAGTTGATACGCCTGAGGGACGGGATGCCATCCAGAGGGACCTGGACAGGCTGGAGAGGTGGGCCCAGATGAACATTATGAGGTTCAACAAAGCCAAGTGCAGGGTCCTGCACCTGGGCAGGGTCAACCAGGATTATCAGTATAGGCTGGGAGAGGACATACTGGAGAGCAGCCCTGTGGAAAGGGACTTGGGGGTGCTGGTGGATGAAAAACCGGATATGAGCCACCAGTGTGCAAAGGCAGCCCAGAAGGCCAATCACATCCTGGGCTGCATCAAGAGAACTGTGGCCAGCAGATCAAGAGAGGTGATTCTGCCCCTCTACTCTGCCCTGGTGAGACCTCACCTGGAGTATTGCGTCCAGTTCTGGAGCCCCCAGCACAAGAAAGATGTGGACGTATTGGAGCGTGTCCAGAGGAGAGCCACCAAAATGATCAGGGGAATGGAGCATCTCTCCTACGAAGAAAAGATGAGGGAGTTGGGGCTATTCAGCCTGGAGAAGAGAAGGCTCTGGGGGGACCTTATACTGACCTTCCAGTACCTGAAGGAGGCCTTCAGGAAGGCAGGGGAAGGTCTATTCACAAGGGTTTGTAGTGATAGGACAAGAAGTAATTGTTTTAAGCTAGGAAAAGATAGATTTAGGTTGGATATTAGAAGAAAGTTCTTTAGTATGAGGGTCATAGAGCACTGGAATGGGCTGCCCCGAGAGGTGGTGGAGGCCCCATCCCTGGAGTCATTCAAGGTCAGGCTTGATGAGGCTCTGAGTAACCTGACCTAAGAAGATGTCCCTACTTGTGTAGGGAGGTTGGACTAGATGACCTCTGGAGGTCCCTTCCAGCCTGAAACATTCTATGATTCTATGATTCGATATTTCTTTCACTATGGTATTTCTTTCACAAGTGTGTTACTTGCTCCTTAGGTAAATTTCATAGTTTGCTCTTCCTGAATTTATTGAAAACTTAAAAAATTGTCAAGTACATCAGGGCTTGGACTTTATGGAGGTAAGATGGTTGTTTTCCTTCTCAATGGCACTTGGTGTTTTCAGAAACCAAACAAACTCTTGTTTTGAAGCCACTTGTTTTCATGTTTCTGAATGAGTTTCAGCTCCATAGGAATCCTCAGCCTCACTGTTTTTCATTCAGATTACTTTGATTTCTTATTACCCCTCTTATTCAGGCACAGGATAGTAAATCCTTCTGATTAACAGAAGAGAAACCCCAAAGATATCCTTTTCCCTGGTTTTCTGGTGTCTGGAGTAAAAGTACAAAGTTCTGACGATATTTGATCTCCTAAGAATAAGAAAGTTTTCCTGCCCATAAGGCTGGTAAAGGTTGGGAACTCAAGAAAACTCTGCACTCAGTAAAGGAAATTATGGTAATCTGCCTGAGCTGTAGCACTAGTTGGGAGTTCATGCTCTGCTTCTAGCTTCCAGATAGCCCACGTATTTCATCTAGAGCTATACAGAATGGCAGCAGTGCTGGCTTTCAAGAGGAAAGAAGCGCTGGTAGGACTTACTCTCAAGACTAAAAAATGTGCAAGTTCTTCAAATCCTTTAAACCAAGCTATATATTCATCATGCAGCCCCCCCACCAAACCAGCCCCTTAAAAACAGCTCTTCCTGCTGTATAAAGTCATTCAATGAAAGATTTTATTACTGCTGTCTGTACTATTTTTTGCAGGGCGCTACCATAATAGAAATCAACACAGAGAAATCGGTAATAATCACACATGTTTCATATTGGTTCCCATGTGGAAAACATTTCAAAGGTGTCAGTGCCTGGAAAACCTGATGGTTTCATTGAATACCAGAATAAAACTCCAAGGCAAACCCTGAGGAGAGATTAACACTTGGAAGTATAAAATTCAGGTAGTAATGAGAAGCCAGGTGTTCACTGTCAAGGATTCCAAGTTTCCCTAATTATGGGTGAGTATCTGACTTTAACTGCCTCTCTCAGGTGAGCCAGTAATCCTTTGTTGACAAAGATTTATAAAGAGAAAAAAATAACAATAGGAAAAGGAAAAGAAATATGCCTCTGATTGCTGCTGTGGAGAAAATATTACACAGGCAGTCCTATTTCTAACTAAATTAAGACGAGAGAGGGAGTTGAAAGTCATGTTGCACCCACAGTGATCATTCTGCAAATTGCAATATGGATCTAGAATTTCATGTTAATTACATTTTATTTGAAAAGTGCTGCACTACACAGTATTTTCCACAGCAGTGGAGGCTTGATTCTGCTCTCAATTATGTAGGTGTAAAGTGGAGTATCTCCAGTGAAGCTAATGAAGTTAGAGTAGTTTAACACTGAAATGAGGAAGATTACAATAAGGCCCTAGAGCCTGCAATATTGCTACTGCAGTTAATGATCATTACTGCAGAATGCTGTAGTCTGGTAATTATTTTGTTCGTGCAGGTAGAAAGATACACAAAACTGGCATCGATTGCGTCTGTAAGAGAAATATTCTCCAACCTAATATTGTGTCTCCAAATTGCATTGCATATTCTTTTTCGTATGTATTGTGGTTCTGTGCAAAAGGGAGTGTGTTCACATTTTGAAGAGGCTGATTTAAAAGGCTGCATTGGAAGCTGAGCATCAAAGTAACAAAACTGTGCCTTCTGTTTCATTAATCCTTTAGGCTGCTCTGATGTCTACTGCCCCTATGCAGAGAGCCCATTACTTTTGCTGCTTTTGGAATGTTTTGATACAGGCTTTAAATTATGACAACTCTGCCAGTCCTAGTCAAAACTGCTTTCCAAATCTTGGCTTACCAGCCACATTGTTACATGCTAGCCAGGCTTGCTTCCCAAGCACCACGTTTATGGCCATAAAGTGGACTCCTGGGATGTTGAGTGGAGCAGGCCCAAGTGAGACCTTGTGTTAGTAGCCCAGGACAACAGTGGATATCTTGAGTTCATCTCTCTCCAGGCAGGTATGGACACAGGAGCTACATCTATGCTGGTAAACTAACCTGAGTTGGGACTCCATGCTCAAGCATTGGTACGCGATTGTCCACACTTAAACTACTGACAAGGTCTCTGTAATGTATTTAATCAGTATGTTTTCTCAGCTGAGGATGGATGGGAACAGAACATAAACAAGAACTATCCCCCAAAAGCAGTTGGGATATGGCTATCCTGTTTTTGGGGGTCTTGAGTGTGTATGAATGCAGTGTAGACCATGCCACTTGGCTTCAGAGCCTAAAAAAGATCTCTAGTCTAAAAAAGGTCTCTAGTCTGCTTGTATTTGTATAGTTGTAGCATAGAATAGATGCAGCTGCCCAGCAGCAGCCATGAAGCTGGAGCAGAGTGTCATCACCAATCCATCTTTTCCCTTGAAGCCCTGTATAGCCAATCTCAGGTACCAACCTGTTAACTTGGGGTAACCCAGTGGCTACCACTGAGGAGCTAAACTGTCAAGGAGCTGAACTGTATGCTTTAGGGCACAAGGATATTCCACATGGACAGGCCTGGATGCTCTGTGCCTGCTGATAGCATCCTGCTGACTCACTGTCTGAGGGACTCTGAGCCACTAGCCCAAATGTCCTTTCTAGAGAGGCCCCAGCCCCAGGGAACTCTACGGTGCAAGGGAGCTGTAGGCAGCCTCATGGCAGCATTGGTGTGAGTTGAGATTCCCAGGACATGGGCTTCTGCCTGTTCCTGGGACTGACCAGGTCATGTACAAGATTAGTGTGGCCTTGGCGTTACTGTTTTGAAGGAAAGTGGCTAGATGATGGCACCTAGCATTTTAATTCTACTTAATTCATACTTTGACATAGTCTAAGTGTATAGCCAGTGCCAGCCTCTTTGTTAATACAACTATTTGCTTTATATATGTTAGTATATTTTTTAAAAGGGATATATTTTTTTGCGAAACTCTCTCTTAAAAATGCCCATTGCCAACCTGTTTTCTTCAGCCAGGTGACTCAAGCTTAATATCAATGTTTGTAATGAATTTTGAGCATCTGACAGCATATCAGTGACAAGAGGAGAACAGATAATCTGAAAATATATTGTTAGTAAAAGATTACTATCTTCAGATATACTCTTTTCAGCAATACTACAGTCCAAGGTATATGCAGATTTAATAACTAGCGTCAGCTACATTTGAAGAGGCAGTTTTTTAAAGGCAGGAGAGCAAAGGTCCCCAGACTAATTAAACTGGGAGAGGTGAGGCTGTCTTTGTGTGTCTTTTAGGCTCCCAGAGATTTCCCACCTTTGTAGTTTACCCTGGGGACGGCAGGTCCAGAAATTGTTCTGTCACTGTGCTTTGACGAGCACACTTCTGCCATTCTGTGTTTGGAGGTGTTGAATTGCTGCTGACTTGTTTGTCACAATATTACTCCTAATGCCTTTTAAAAACTACCATGTATTGGCTGCTCTTGCTTTTCTCTCAAGTGATGATGAATTAGAGGAGAAGCAAGGAAGAGGGTGGATTCAAAGAGCCTTTGCGACCAGCTTTGGTAGGAGGCAGGCAGAGACAGGGGCAGTTTTACACTGTACGGCTTGCTCCTTTTCCTTTGCATTTCTCTGAGTAGAAGTGTACTTTACCTCTCCCTATACAGAAAGACAACACAAAGTCTCATCAGGGAAAGGGTTATAAATTTCTTCTCATTAGGCACTTGTCAAGTGCCCTGAGAAAGCGAAGTCTGAGAAGCTCCCCCAGAAAGGGAAGCCAGCTTTATCCAAGGGATAAAACGCAGATTGTCCTCAGGAAGGACATCACAGTTCAGCTCTGAAGCAGAAGCTGGAAAAGGCATACTGCACATGTTCATCATGTAATCTATCTCCTACCATGCACAACTTGAAAAGAGTTCGTATGTCACCACAATATGTCCCCTTGTTTATCTTCCAGACAGACTTCATGTATCATGTTGATAAATTGGGAAATGCACAGGGCCAGTTCCCTCCTACTGAGGTGAGTGGGAGCTGCATGGTGCCTGATACCAAAGCTAGGGAATTATTCAGATTGACTAACATAGCTGAGCGCATGCCAGACTTGTTTTATTTTCCTTGTCAGAGCTCTTGGGGAGTTATGGAGCTGAGGGGTGTCTGGTTTTCAGGGGCAGACTAGAGAATTGTAGCACCCCTTGCTTAGCAGCGCCCCACATAGTACACACAGTTCAGGATATGCAAAACGGGTGTGGTTGTGTAATTTGGGGAGCGGCCCAACTGCAGGTACACGAGGCTCAGGGTCCAGGGAAAACAAAATCCCCCGTGCTCTGCTGGAGCTATTGCTCAGGGTTTATCCTTTTTAGTATTTGTCCTGGAGGGTTGCTTAAGGCATTGCTGTAACATAAACAATTATTAATAATGATTCAGCAGCTATGTTACTCTGTGTAAAAGAAAACAAAGCCAAATAAGGCTAACCTTTTGCAATACTACTTGCAGTTTCCTATAGGGACCTGTATGTATCTTCCAGCCATAAAATAATTAAATCTCACTGCTTTCCAGTGATGAAGGAGCTTGAACACGCACTGATGCTTTGATCCTCACATGGCTAATATCTTCAGGGGCCTGGGTTCAAATACCTATTTTACCAAAATGGCTTTTGCTTTTTATATTTTGTTTGAACACACAAACAAAATAATTTCAATGCCTGTTCTGTATCAGTGCAGTGAACAGCATTCGTACACCTGGACTCTGCTGCATTTGTTCTCCACATTTGTGGAGTGAAACAGTGACTATTTTCTTCCTCTGGAATCTGAAGCTTAACACCAAGCAGTGTGTCCAAACAGCTGCTGACTGGTGCACATCTTTTTGTGGAGCCCATCTGCAGCACTGTGCTGTATCTCTCAGGGGCTCTTGTGGAGAAGACCTCATGTGCAGTCTCCTGCTGGGGTTTCATCCCCAGCACTTGATATTTGCCCCAATAGCATTCCTTTGCAGTCATGCAGGCAAAATACTGCCTTGTGTGGTGTATGAATTATTTGCTCCTTCACTGACAGATATTGTGCTGTAATGAGTAGAGCTGTTCGAATTAAATGGACATTGATGACTGTGGGTTCAGCAAGACAATCCAAGCATCCCACTTCTGTGTTTTGGAATGGGAGGGGGAGTAAGTCTGAATGGGTAGGGTATGTGTATGTGTTATAGGGGGTATAGGGTTGTGTGTCTATGTCTTTTTTTCTCCTGACAGTGTTCTGCTACCATAGACATACCTCTAACTCCGAAAAGTTACCTAGTGTAGGTGTCTGGTCAACAAGTACACTTAGTTTTGCTTCTATTAGAAAACAAGATGAAGTTAATCCAAGTGCTGTCATCATCATAAATACAGCTTGGAGAGGGAGGCAGCTAAATCACTAATCCCTTCTGAATTCAGCCTGGTGTTGCAGAGAGAAAAGAGTGTGTGGCCAAGAAGAAAAGCACTGTGTATATCAAAAGACACACGAAGAAATTTAGCTTGAGAATGGGAGATGTTGAATATAAATAGAAGAAAGCAAGAGAATAGAACCAAAGATAATAAAAAAACCATCCACAGCCATACTTAGATGCTCGCTCTCCCATTAAGGATGACTTAACTGTCAGGCATTGCCTCACTGCAAAGCTATGCAGGCAGGTGTGACTCAGGATCAGTCCAAATGTGGCCTGTTGTTCTATCCAAGGTGAACATTAAAATATATAAACAAATAAGTGTATCTTGTACCTGAATTAGTATTTGCAAAGAACCGATTCCAACATGCCTTAGGGATTTAGCCATGGAAATCCTTCTGACCTTCGTAAGTGCTTATGCACCTACATTCCTTAGGTGCTTTAGAAAATCTATGCATATGTAGTAGGCTCAAGGGTAAAGTCCACTGCTATTATTATAATGTGACTATGATTTTAAGATCTTGCAATGTACTCAATTTTAGGCAATTTATACAGTAGCATTTGTCAGGTCAACGTTGTTGCCATCAAAGTCTAAAGTTCGAATGGGTGCGAATTACTGAGACTTAACTTTGTACTTTGAATTATGTATTTTATATTTACATGAGAGGGTCTTTCCTGAGTCACATCTGGGTTTTGTGCTGTTTAAAAACAACTCTAAAAAGCTGGACTGAGAATATTTGCAGTTAGTTCAGTGTGTCAAACTGAGGAATAGAATTTAGCTCTATTCTTAAACCATGATTATTTATGTAGCAGGCATGTTGGCCAACAAAAAGAATGAAAGCTGACGGGCATGAAAATAACCAGTCTGCTCATAACATGAGTCTTGCTTGCAGTGATGCCAGCAGGAGCTTTAAGAGGACTGTGTAAACTGTGAAACAAAGGGTGCATAGTTAACACACACCGAAGATGACCAGTTGTGGGGCTACTTAGTGCTGCATATCACACATGGTGGCGAAGCTGTGGAAGGGCAGAAAGAGCTCAGGAAGCTACAAGAGCATGTGTGTCCATGCTCTGGGAATATATGACTGTCAGCTGTGAGTGTGGGCTGCTGTGCCAAATTACCAATTTTACCTAAAAATGCAGAAAAAGAAATTACACAAGAAGGTGTGTAACTGTTTGGATTATGCACACCCAAAGACAAATTAAGAGAAGATTAAATTTAAAAGAATGAAATGAGGTAATCAGAAGTGTGAATGTGTCAGTATCACGACACATCTTAATCTGATGCCTACAGGCATACCCATTGGCACATGTACTGTGAGAACTATTACACGATCATATAGAATGGTTTTCCATGGGGTGCCTACCTCATTTATCGAATGGCACAGATAGAGATTACTGGATGAGACAGATGATTAATAATCAGTTTTAACTATGTTTTCTTAAGAAATGAGTCTTTTCTTACTTTCTGCTGGCCAGTCCTCCCTCTAGTGACTTCTAAATCTATAGAACCATCTAATCGAAACTTGACACTGGGAAGGCAGGGTAGCGTGTGTCCTCAGAACCACTCTAGTCAGCTTAACCAGTATATTAGACATCAGAGAATCAACACAGGCTCACTCTAAGGGAAGGAGGTTCAGTTAATTCCAAATTTCACAGTCTGTTTGGGTTTGTCACTCATGGTGCTCCACATACGCTGTCCTGGCAGCAGGCATACTCTAGATAAGGATTTTTCACAGTGCCATGGACTTTCTTCTGGCAACCCCTTCTCTATCAACTAGGTAGCTTGGTACCCAGTACTGTTAGGACAAGAGAAAATGGCCTCAGGTTGCACCAGGGGAGGATTAGATTGGATATTAGGAAAAATTTCTTTAGTGAAAGAGCTAAATAAGTGTTAATATCTGCATGGTATGGAAGAGTTTCTAAAAATTTTTGGGTGCTTCAGTAGTCATTTGTATAAAATGGGACACAACTAGATTTTTCTAATGTGCCAAGCACTGGCAGTTCTCAGACAGAGCTGAGACAAGTCAGAACCACTGGCAGGACCATCCATCCCATGGACTCAGGGAGCACGTCTCACAGTATTGCTCTTTTGCACTGCTGTGTTGTATGAGCGTGTCTCTGATAGAGCATGTGCTGTCTTGTGTGACTTGCCTCAATCCTTGTAAATCTATCTGACTATACATAATGCAGTGGACTCAGCTGAGGCTGGAAACCAAAGAAATATGGAATATACTACTGCATTTTCAACAGAGTGGAAATTGTGGAAAGGTGAGAATCTTGGCACTGAGAGTGTGAAGAACAGCTTACTCCACTTAATAGCAAGCTATGACGAGAAGCAGTTTGTCCGCTGTCGGTATCTCACAGTGTCTCTTGCTCTCACTTCCATCCACCTTTCTCAAACTCACATTCCTGAAGCCCTACAAGCTCCTTGTCTTCCAAGATCCATATCAAAATTCCAAGGCAGGCTGGTGGAGTAAAGCAGAACTTTGTCCTTTGGCACGTGTATTTCTCTTATCTTCCTTGCTCCTTTTTGTTTTTTCCCTTTTTCCCATGGGAAAGAATCTTTGCAGCAACTATTTCTCAAGCCTTTCCAATAGGCCTATCTAAAGAGGAAAAAGGAGTAAAACAGACAAAGCATGAAAAGGTTTGCAAAGGTGAAAGCAGGACGCTATTTATTACAGTAAAAATGTGGTGGGATGAGCAATAGTATGGCCATCTCCTTGATGTCAGAGGTTATTCATTTGTGGGAGATTTTATGAGATCAGGGCACAAAATATTTCTCATATTTTGGCAGCTTTTACTAAACCTGTCAGCTGAAAATTACCAAGATCTATGAAATAATTTCTAATTGGTCTAATTCAAATATATATATGATAGGGCCATCTATAAAATCTGCTAAAATATATATAATATATAAAATCTGCTAAAATATATATAATATATAAAATCTCGATCTGAAAGAGCAGTTGGAAGCTGCAGTATGAAGCTTATCTGTCCTGTTCCTTATGCAGGCAGCCTTCTGGCATGTGATTCTTTTCATTGCCTATATGGCATTCTGTAACATATACAGTCAAATCAGCAACCTTGTAAAAAGTGTAACTCTGTATGAAGTGGAAAAAATGAGAAAGAAGACTGCAAATGTTTTGCTAAAGGTGATGAAACTGAAACTCTTCTGACACAGCTTATACTGAGCTATTTCAGGTTTTACTTATACATAACATTATGCCGTCAAAATGAAGGTGCCTCATCCCATATTGCACTGCTCTCGGTATAAATAAATTTTATGTGCAATATTTTATTTTATTTCATAAAATTGATCCAAAACTGCACAATCTTGTATGGCAACATAACTTTGTATTCATGGCTGATTTTTTTCCACTTAACACAGAAAAATAACGTGGGTTGATGCAGTGTCCTAACACAATAGGGTCTAATGAATAGAGCTTGCTGCACTCGAGAGACTGCAGTTCAATTACTAGTGGTGCCAATCAAGTCAGAAATATTAACCATGGAAACAGCAGATTTGAGTTGCATGGAATGAGGCAGTGGCTTCTTGGGGAAGATCGCCTCTTGGGAGGGAAGGGATGCTCACAGCAAGAGTTACAGAAAGTCAGAGAATGCTGCTTTGTGGCAAAGGAGAGCAATACTCAGCTCATGCTACAGGGAGCTTTGTGCTGTTTGTGCATGTTTTCATTGCAAGTGCGCCTGAGAGGTCATAACTAGTAAGTGTGACCAACTATGGGGCTCATACTATGTGCATAACATATAGAAATTATTTCCTATGTATAAGGGTGCAACCTGTTAGTTAATAATGTGAAAGACAAATTTCAATGCAGATTCAGTCCTAAGCAGGAGTAAAATGTTGCTGAAGTCAGTGTGACTGGGCTGAATTACACCAGTCAAAGCTGTAGCCTTTTATGAGGATTTTCTTAATATAGTGCATTTGTTCTGCTGGCTGATGATCAGAGTGAGGATCCCTTGATTTGATACAATGGCAGTGTTATGTATTAGTAGCATGAACAGGAAGCAGCTGGCGTCCTGTTCAGAAAACAATCTCAGTTTTTATTGCAGAGAACAATATTGAAAAACAGTGTGTGTGTGTGTGTGTGAGGGGCCTAACCCTTAAAAATGTGGGAGTTTGGATACTGTCCCTTTTCATTGACTAGTCACTTCTGGACTAAATCTAGATTTCTCTCTTTTCACAGAAAGCTGTGCTGGTGCAGTCCTTTGGAATACAGAGAAAAGCAGCTAGAGCCCCAAAATGGCTATTTTGCACCTGCTTGCTGCTTCTCCTTCTCTTCCAGCTGGTGAGTATGTTCAGTTGTGGAGTGCTTTTCCCTTTCTCTTATTCATGAAGAGATGGCACATCTTTTTGGTCAGCATCACTGAAATATTTCCTATTCTTTGTCTTGGATGCCATTAAAACAGCCAGCTGTTGGGGATGGTTACTGTTTTGTGGAAGCTTAGCTCCATTGTTCACTCAAATTTCCGTAAAAATATAGGATGAGTTTCTTAATAACTGAAGAGTACTAGCAACCTATAAGTGAATTTGGATGTGTCTGCAAAGCTGGTGAAAATAATGTGTACTTAATACCTTCTTCTGACAATTTTGGAATGTGCAGTAACTATCACGATGTCTCTGTAGGGCAAACAGGTATAGTCCCTCGATAGGGCACCTGGATCATAGAGGTTACTCTGCTTTTCGGGCATCCAAAATTTAGTTATCCTAGTCTAGTCTTATTGCCTTAGGCTCCTCTTATAGTCAAACACTATGCCATCTGTGGAGATGTTCCAACTCAACCATCTCAAAACCTGTTTCAGGTTGAGAGGAAGAAAGGTCTCCACTGCCCAGAAATGGAGCTCGGGGACACTTCATAAATGCATGTTTGGGCTCTGAAGCCAAGGAACATGGAGTGGCTTGATAAATGTGTCCTGACAAGCTAGGAAAAGCAAATGAAGTGAGGGCAGGCAAGGCTGCCTACTAACTGAGGCTGTGTCCTGGGTGCCAGGAGGTTGAATTTTAATTCCACTTTTAACACTATTGTTTATTCGACCTCAGACAGGGTCGCTTTCCATCATTACCTCCTTGTTACCCCTCTTCCTCCTCCCACACTTTGTCTTGAGTATTGAACATTTATTCATCATGGAAGATAGTGCCCCTTTTCTCCTAATGAAGACTGAATCCTGGAGTCTTACTCACAGTAGAAAATGTGAGCCATCTGCTTAAGATATCCTAGTAACAAATGTTCTTAATTCATTGCTATTTCAATTTCCTAAGTGACTTAATTAGTGGAGGAGGATAAGAATTCACTTGTTGGGTTTCTCAGAGCCCTAACCACTGGGCTGAACCGTGATTTACTCACTGGATGATGAATAACCAATTCTTGTGAAACACCACCAGAAACAGGTTGAGAAAGCTAGTGCTCAGGTTGATTGACAATCTGTTAAGACATATGCTTTATGAAAAATGCAAGAACCACATTCAGGTCATGTTATGAGTATCATACTCAGAACACTGCCTGAAGCCAAGGTAGTCTACAGGCTCAGTAGCCATTAGGCTACTGGGTTATTTTCTTGTTAAGTCAAGGAATATTAAAATAACAGTAAGGAATGGCCGGATACTCTGAATGCCTAGTTCAGTAATCTAGGGCAATCTCTTTGGAGAAGAGTGGTTTGGGTTCAAATTTTGTTTAATGAAGGACAGACCTGAACCAGTCTCATGTCTGGGCAGAGCTGTAATTAGTGGAAGGAAGTATGAAACCGGAGTGATAGATAGCAGCATTTTCAGTATTCAGCTCTCAAAACCTTATTCCATGTTTTCAATGCAAATTCAAAATTAATTACTGGATTACAGGAATTACACATTTTGGCAAATGCTGTATATTATTTCACCTGATCTTGATTTGTCATGTAACCACAGCACCTACTGAGTTGCTAGCAATGGGGGCTTTTGAAGGCTATGCATGAAAATACAGAAAAAAAAAAAAAAAAAAGGAAATTAGGTACCCTAAATCACACCCTTGGCTCTGTTGGCTTCGGTGGAACACGCTGGAATATACAAGATCTTAATTTATTTTATTTTCTATTTTCTCCTTCTCTAATGAATCTTTATCAAATAATTTCAGCCATTTTGGCAGATCCATAATTTCACTATTCTACACAATAAAAGTTGCTAATAATGTTGTAAATGGAAAGGCACCATCTCCAAATTTTTCTTCTTTCCCCCAACAAATGCAGTTAAAATAACAGGTTTTTTGAATCTTCCCTCTCACCTGAGTGGAAGTGTAGGAAAGGAAATCTGTTTAATCTTCATTCTCATGCTTTCTTGATTCACCTGGCTGCTCTTGGGAATTTAAAGGAATACAGTTCAATAAGGCAGAGCAAAATTACAACCTAGGTTTTATGCAATGTTTTAGGATAAATGAGATTCCACTGTTATTATCCCTCACCATTGCCTCTCCTGAGCTCCTGTCTGCCATATGAAGAAATGTGCTCTCTTACTAGCAAAGTATTTGTGGTAGAATATGGATCTAATAACAGAGTAAGTTTTATTTCTGACCTAATAACTAATGTTAGTTAAATGACATTCAGGCCAGATCTACTAACAACAGTATATCCTTTGTTTTTAACAATATTGCTCTCTCTATAAAGACAGAAACTATCTCCATAACAAACAAAAAATCCCAACAGGCCAGCCAAACAAATAAAAATTGAGGGCCTCGAGTCTAGTATAAGCCTCATAAATTGTTCTTCATTTTTTTTTCTTATAAAGAAAGGTTAGGACAATAGTTTCCCTTCAGAAAATTTCTTTGCCATCAAAGATCATGAGCTACTCAGTCATTTCTTTGTCTGAAACCATAATTCCTGATGTTCAATATGATTTTGTTGGCCCTTTTAAATAATTGCAGGTTATAAGCCATCAACAATGTACATTATTGTGAAAGGCACAAAACCACTTTAGTTTCTTCTTTTGCACATCAGGGTGAGGTTTCTCACTGTCCTGTGTTTGAATAGTCATTTACAATAGAGTCATGCTAGAATGGCAGCAGTACGCTGTGCCTAGTGGAAATATGCAGGACGTAACTGTGTATGGAGCTAAGTCATTCTTTTAGCAGGTGAAAGTGAATTCTGTGATATAAACAAAAGAGAAAATAAGCTTCACAGAGATGATAAACCATAAGTTCAGAGGCTGGGGGAGCCTGGCCCTCAGCTGGCATAAAAAAAAGGAAAGAATTACTGTCTCAAAATCAGCATAAAGAGCCGAAGTGAACATGAGGCAGAGGTAGATTAGAAGAGTGTGGAAATGGAAATTACCTTGCTGCTGTGACAGTAATTTACCTGCACTGCAGGTACCCTAGGATGTCAGAGCCCCATGGGAAGCTGCACAGCTCTAAGAGGGCAAAGCAGGTTGTCTGCTTGAGGCAGAAGTGAGAAAAACTGTGGACTGCTTTTACCTTACCCCTTGGCTTTCAGCTGAAATGCTTTCCACTTCAGAACAAGCCCTGTATTTTGGCAGGCTTAGTGTTTTCATCTGACCAGTTGTCGAGATGACATAGACTTTTATGTCCAGCCTACTGCAGAGGGAACAGAAGTGGTGACACTATAGCCAAGAGGAGGAAAACAGTTCAGCAGACAAAGAGTAGCTAATACATATCAGGAATTTGAAGAAGATACAAAATGCTTCCGTTACCATGCTATTGTATAAATTAAGTTTCAACACCATAGTCTTTCCTATTAAATAGCTAAGAATAGAAGATAAGGTATAAAAGGTGGTGAGTTGGATAATGGTGAGCAGATCTCAACGCAATAGGTAAATATTAGAGATTTGTGTGCATGTAGATCTTCCTCAAAGAAGGAAGATCTCCTTGTTAGCAAGGAGAAGATTCCTCAGCGCTATTATCCTGCTGAATACAAGGAGTTAGTAAGGCTGTTATTTTGCAATGTTCTCTACTAGCTCTTGATCTTGCCAAAACAACAGAACTATGATCTAGGCCTCAGAATCACTCAGAAAAGTGGTTTGAAGATTTTTGGAGGTGCATAATAATAAACTGTTGTAAATGGCAGAAGAATTATACCATTTTTAGAAAAGAAATGTGGCTGACATTATTATCGTTTGTATAACAGTCCTGTAGTTTCTTCACAATTTGTACAGACGTGTTCAATTTCAGTCGTTTTCCCTGTCAGTTTTTCTGATACATGGTACATAATTTTCTCTAAAATGCCTAAAGTGGTGGTGATTAGTGGTATGTGATGAATGGACAAGGAAGCTTTACTTTAAAAGGAAGAATTCTATGTGTTCTATATGTGAAAGTAAAACATAGACTCTCTATTGTAAATTATATGTTACTGTAGTTCCTGCTTCATGTTATGTTGAAGCACCACAGCCCAAACAACATTCAAAATGTGCGACGGCCAGAAGATATTACAGTAGAAGCAGAGAGCCATATATCAGATTGTCAACATCAGTAACACCCGGTCAGTTAATGTCTAGCAGCCTCTGGTACAAGTTAGATTATCCTGGAAGTATGTGTGCAGTCTCTCTCTTTTAGCAATGGTGCTGGAATGCTTCAGCTCAGTTGGTTTAAAGTGCAAGGACTTTGGCATTAGCTTCTCAGTAAGTACAAGAGAGTTGGTCTAGGGATGTAAATGGCTGCTAGATGGTGGTGACTCAGTTGTAGGTTAACATGTTGAAATACTTATACCCTGTGCCTATGGAACTGCAAGAGTGACCCATAGTATGGATAAATAAAGAGAGGAGCCAAGCTTTGACAGGCTACACCCATGAACGAAAGGTGGATAAATTCTGAAGATTCATACAAGACTTGTATTCCTTTCCTTGGCTTGCTTCGTCTTGCTTTGCTTTCCAACAAGAAATCAAGCAGTTTAGCAGAGGATGGGATCAAAAGATCTAGACTGGAATGACAGAATATAAGCAAAAGACGCATCAGTATGTGTAGTGCTGGATTAAAATTCATTCAATTAAACGAGGCAGGCTCAGAAATTGAGAGAAGGTGACAAGAAGCAAGTCTCCCATTCCTACCTCTCCCAATAGGTTTCAATGACTTGAACTAAATGGAGAAGCATCCCAGGGCATATAGGCAGCCAGCTTGGTGCTTCCTAAGCACAGAAAAATCTAACATTGCTTCTCATTATATTGGTGAGAAGTTAAGCATTACGACCTACTATTATCTAAGTGGCTGCTGCTTCTGACACAACTGTTTCCAGGATGTAGATGATAAGGAACAAATGTCACCAGTTCTCTGTACAATAGGTCAGTAGTTTTGTATTCGCCAATGACTAGTGGTCAACCAGTGAAGTCATAAGAGGTGGTCTGCAGATGAAATGTGGAACTATATTGAGAAATATTTTCCATATTACAGAATTGCAGGATCACAGAATGGTAGGATTTGGAAGCAACCTCTGGAGATTGTCTAGTCCAACCTGCCTGCTAAAGCAGGTTTGCCTAGAGCAGGCTGCCCAGGACTGCATTGAGGCAGGTTTTGAAAGTCTACAGAAAAGGAGACTCTGCAACCTCTCAAGGCAGCCTGTTCCAGGGCTACATCACAAAGGAAAGTTTTTCCTTATGTTTAGCTGGAACTTCCAGTGTTTTAGTTTGTGTTCATTGCCCCTTGTCCTATCACTAGGCACCGCTGAAAAGTATCTGACCTCATCTTGAACACCCACTCTTTAGATATGCATAAGGATTGTTAAGATCCCTTCTCAGTCTTCTCCAGGCTAAACAGACCCAGGTCTCTCAGCCTTTTCTCATAGGAGAGATGCTCTGGTCCCCTCATGATCTTTGTACCCCTCTGTTGGACTCTCTCCAATTGTTCCCTGTCTCTCTTGAACTGGAGAGCCCAGAACTGGACACAGGACTCCAGATATGGCCTCACTAGGGCAGAATAAAGGGTAAGAAGAACCTCCCTCAGCCTGCTGGTCACACTCTTCTTAATGCACCTCAGGACGCCATTGGCCTTCTTGGCTACAAAACAACACTGCTGGCTCATGGTGAACTTGTTGTCCATCAGGAGTCCCAGGTCATTCTCTGTGGAGCTGCTTTCCAGCAGATCAACCCTTAACCTGTACTGGTACATGGGGTTATTCCTTCCCCAGTGCAGGACTCAACACTTGTTGAACTTCATTAGGTTCCACTCCACCCAACTCTCCAACCTGTCCAGGTCTCACTGAATGGCAGCACAGCCTTCTAGTATGTCAGTGACTCCTCCTTACTATCAAGCAGAAGTTAGATTACAAGAGTGTAGAGTAATTTTGATTGATTTGAACAACAGCAATGATGTATTGGCCCTAAATGTTTGGGAACCAGCTGCTGGAAGGCAGCATGTCCCAAAGAAATGCTGCTGTCTGCATCTAGAAAATGAGATGATTAAGAGATTGTGCTGATTTAGGTTAAAAAGCTCATGAATGACCAATAAATTGGAAGAAAGGAAGGCTCTGTATCAGGATTTCTGGTTGTGGAAGTAAAGTGAAAGAGAGTTAGAAATATGGCAAATGAGGACAAAATCCACTGTTTGAGGGACTGCTAATAATACTATGTCATCTTGGAAAAATTATGTCACCTTTGGAATCCAGGCAATTAGTCAGCTTTTCTGGCACTGTGATATTATTTCAGTCACATTACTTTTTGGGAATGAGCTAGATTTATGGCATCAGCATCCATTTTCTAGAACAACTAGCAGAATACTGTCACTTCATTTTCTCCTTTCCTTTCTCAGAAATGTCAACATTTCCCTAGATTAAGTGGTTTATGCATGATGAAACTTGTTCAATATTCTTGTTTCTCTTCTTTGTGCTTGAGACAGAAGCCACTGTGAAGCTCCACTGCAGTAGCAAATACACACGTGGAGTTAGATAGTATTGTAGAACATCCACAATTACAGCTACTTGGGCTTCACACTTGGGAACAGAGACATCCACCAGGAAGGAAGAGATCTCACTGCAGAAAAAAACCCCCCAACATTCTTGTCCTCTTTTTTAAAAGGGTAGATGATAGAACTAATGTTGGTAGGCAGTTCCCAGTTTCTCCAACAGCTTTATTAACATGGTGGTTTTTTTATTTTTCTTAGTTTTTTTTTAACTCATAACCACAAAGAAAGGTTAAACAACCAAGCCCTTAGGGATGGAGGTTTTCACTACGGCAGTGAACAGTGGTTGTGTGTCACTTAACTTCAGTATTTTAAAACTATCAATAACTTTTCTAATAATAACAACAATAATAAAAAAATAACTTTAATACATTCAATGTTTATTATAAGCCAAGTTTTGGTGCAATTAGAGACAATAAAAAGGTATGTAGAATGATAAAACTATCACACAGACAGCTTTAATCTAGCTTCATGAAAGACATGTTTACCTTGCTAAACAATTAACTATATTGACAGTGGAGCTGAAATGCCTTGCAATCAGGCATTATTTGATCAGGCAGTTCTTGTTGTACTGTACATAGCTACAGAGTTGCTTTAAATACAATAAATAAAACTAAAATCTTACACAAGGCAGCACAGCTTAGTAATTGCTGTTTTGGAGCTCACGTCGCTGCAGTTATTTAGCTCAGCACTTCATCTCCAGCTGCAGCACAATTTTTGCCAAATATAGATAAATGAAGTTAAAGTTATTGGCAACGACTAGTTCTGTATCCCTGTTTTGAGTTCATAGATTTCATAGGAAAGGCCTTCCTTTATTTTTGTAGCAAGTAATTGTTTTGAACTCCAAACCTCTACATGTTCCAGTACAACACAGTGTTTTCAGCTCTACTTTATCAGATACTGGTAAACAGAGAGAATGAGCTGGTTCCCAGTTTGAGAAATATACCACATGAAATGTGAGGGAGGAACAAGCTCAGAAACTGAACCTCACTCAGCATATTTTAGGGGTTTATTTTAAACATGACACTGAATTTGCAGACAGTGCCTTTCAGCATGAGATGTCTAACTCTAAAGAGTGCTAATTGAACTATTTTCTACATAGTATGAGATAACCTGGTAGCATGGTCTGCTGCAGACCTTCCCTCTCACTACAAACTACATACAGATGACTTTCTGGTTTCTTTAGACCTTACACAGAGAACAACTCCTTCCAGCTGAACTTAACAAGTGAGACAATACAAATACAAGTACATGATAACATACATAATACTTGGCATGTTCTAAGTCACTATAGAAACTTTTATTATTAAATAAACTCAAGAATTGTAAAATTTAGAAATATACTCCTGTATCTTCAGAGTTGTTCAATTCTATTGCCTTCTTACTCTTGCAAACACATTAGTTGGTCACTTTTACAGCTCTCTTGTGTTTATCTGTAAACAAGTAATGGGGGGTCAGAAAATGCTGGTGTTTCCCTGGCCCACCTGGCTGCTTCTCTTTTGATCTATGATCCCTTCTGTTAAAAGGCAACCAAATATGTCTTACTCTCCAGAAAGAAAACTCATAGAGCTTTTATTTTGAATGGATATGCATGGCAAAACACATCTCAAGAACTGCAGTGAAACATCTAGATATGGAAAGGACAAAGCACTTCCTTTTTTATGGCATAGAGTTTTTTTCCACAGAGTTTCCATATTAAAAGCATGTGCAAATCTTTTGTCATATACTACTTTTGCTGTGATAACTTCACTCGGGACCATGGCTTCAGAATTACATTGTGAAGAGGCCTAAAGTTTGCCACTTAGATTTCAAAGGAAGACCATATTTTCAGAATTAGGAGAGCAAGCTTCTTTTTTTTCTTCCTGTGAAATTTGCCTAACTTATGCAGAGTGACTCGTTTCAGCCAAAGAAAAGGCTTCTCCTTTTTTTATTTCTTACCAGTTTTACCGACACTGTGAGTTTCACTTCACAGATCCTAGGTCACCCTTCTTTCTGAATAAAACTTGGGAGATTCAATGAAGTTATAGGCTTTTAATAAAAAAAAAAAGAAAAATCCCACAAGATGCCCCAAACTACCTAAGAAAATAATTGCTGCTGATAACACAGCAGCAAATGAAAACCAGGTATTTGTCTGCATATTATGAAAGAGGGAAAACATGTTTTGTTAACTAACACAGAATGTGATGTTATGAAATGATCCACTTTTCAAACTGCACTCATTTTGATAGTACTTTAGAAGAGTTCAGCTAAAAACATCTCTTAGCTCTTTTGAAATTCATAGGGGCTCACAATGTAGGGTATATAACTTCTTCCTGTGCTACAAATATAGTAGTTGCTCTTATGCTGGGCTTTTTCATTGAAACAGCTGAAACAAATTAGAAGTAGAGCAAATTAGGAATGATGGCATTTTTCATATAGGAAATGTTGATGAAAACAATATTTTTCACTTTTGGAAATATTTTTATTACAAATATAAGATTTTTTTTTAAAGACAACATCTTTTTCCTTGAAGGCTGTCTAATGGAAAAAAGGTACTGTTTCCCATGGAGAAAAAGAAAAATATTTCTGTTTCAGTGAATGGCTATAACACAGCAATACAATTAGGACCACTAGTTAAGCCTCATGTTCTCCCTGTAATGGGTGAATGATATGCATTTTACTAAGGCGGAGACGTTACTAATTCTTTAGGTTTGTAAGGTGAATTGGTCACAACAGAACTGCAGGTTTTACATCCCCATCTCCTGTTCACAGTACTAAAACAGCTGAAAATAGTACTTTAAAAAATGGAGAGAAACTGGAGCTTTTTCCAGTGTGATTCTCCTTTGTCATGAGAGCAACCAGCAACAGCAAATAAGTTTTGATGTTCCAGACAGTGTCTATAGTATTGTTATTTGTGTTACTAGTATTGGTGAAACTTTTCACCAGTACTCGGAAAGCATTTTTTGACCATTTTATGCCAGTATAACTCAAAAAAATGCAGCTATCCCTAATTTATACCAGTAATTGAGGTAGGTAGGGATCAGGCCTTATATTGAAGAGGAGATAATTCTTAGGGCTGCACAAGTATCTCTGATGCCTACTGTCTCTCATGGGTTGCAATTGACTTCCTCAAATAACTGTACTTTCTCATGGCTACTCGTGTATGTCATTGTCCATGTAGTCCAGAATGTATTTTGGAATATCTGAGTCTCGTTGGCTTTTTCTGAGGAGTGCATCAGACCATGCTCCCTACGTCCCTGCCAAAACCCACGTATGGCCAGGTCCATTTTGGTGCCTTATGGTCACAGGGTGAAGTTTCACACTCAGATGTAGTTATTTCTCATTCTGGTTATTTTCTTCACAATTAATCAATCTGACTAGAAGGCTGATCTGTTCTCATCAGCTGTGTAGCTGGAAAGCAGAGAGGAAAAACAGAGCCTTTCTGATATCGTGGCTGCATTCTTTTGACGTATTCCTCCTGGAGAGCAGTTTGCCACAGTGTCTCCTGTTTGTACATACAGGGCTGTCCTCCCCCTTTGAGCAACATCACAACAGTATGATGTGAAAATAAAGTGAAAAACTCCCAGGAATGTTCCTCTCCAATGCACATGTACAAATATAAATGCACACAAGTGAGCTCGTTTGCACACTCAGGCAAATGCAGACATCTGCACGCACACAAATTCATGCCCTGTCTCGGTTGGCTCAATAGCCAGCGCGGTTAAATAATGTCAATAGCAGAAAGTCCTACAGTGCTGACACTTCCTCTGGCTGTAAAATATTTACTGTTCCTTTAAAACTGTGAATAAAAAAAGGTCAGTCTGTATACTGAACAGGGAGCGAAAAAAAAAAAAAAGAATCCTTTTTTTTATTAGAAAACACTTGAAACTTATCATGCGCAGCAGATGGGAGTAGAAAATGCAGCTTGAAGACAGTTATATAAATATATCCTTGATGTCTGTTTTGCTTTTCAATTTGCAGTGAAAAGTACAAAGGTAGAGTAGAGCGCCAGTCAGGGCTGCACTGTGTCTCTTGATATCCATTCCAGATGTTGGCTAGACTTTGTGGAGCCAGGCTTATGGCACTGAGGCTGGAGCTAGTTGTCTTTTCCTCCAGGTGTGATGCTTCATGCTGATCCCCCCACATGCTAGCCTGTCTTATCCAAACACACTAAGCTCTGTGACAGGCATCTACCACCTTTTTGACCAAAATTCACCTCCCTTCCCCACCCCCCATCTCCACGCTATCCACCCACCCCAACTTCTTTCGGCTTGATGGGCTCTGCAGACAAGCCCACTTGTCCCTGCCTATCATTCTGTCACTTCAAAAGCAAGTCCCCCTAAAAAAATGAGCTCTGACGTGGTTCTCAAATAATGCTAGTCAGTTAGTAGCTGCTTTGAATATTCCTCTTTGTGTTTTGAGAGTGTCTGGAGGTACTATTTGACACCGAGTATGTCTGCCAAGCCTCTAATGGTAGTTCTCTGTTTGTGCATGCTTGTAAAGGATTTTACACTGTAATATTTTAACTCCCTGATTAAACATTGCTAAGCACAGAAGTATATCATAAATCTTGCAGGCGCCAACTCCATTTATCTGAATGTTAGTTACTGTCTACGGTGGGTAAACAAATTACAGCACAGTTTATTACAATATATGGGGCCATGATGTAGCTCTATTAATATCTTGTACCCCCTGGAAATATATTGTTGGCTCACAGTCTGAATTTTCTCTCCTGAACAATTAAAAACAAATTCTGAATGGAGGGTGGGAGGGTGCGTGTGAGAGGGAGGGGGAAGCATCAGGCACTTTCAAGGGGAAACTTGCTGGGAGTAACAATAATGAGCTGCAATATCAAATTACTACTATCCTGGGTTTGAGGTCAGTACATATTGAGCTAGTTGTAAGATATTGAAGTAGAAACTTTTCTAGTTTGGAATGCATTAATGCTGCTAAAGCTGCCAGCAAAACAGCTAGAAAACGTTTGCATTGGAGAGGGCAGAAACAAAGGAGAATGTTAACAAGTAAGAGCATTGGAGTCTCTTCCTTTCCCAGCTGCATGCAGCACGTTTGCAGAGATAATTCTCATTAACACAAGTAGGTTTGACATGCACAGATCCTCCACTTGATAGGAGGTGAGCACTAGAGGGGTTGGAATATTTCTGAAGACATCTACAAAATAGCCACTTCTAATTTTTTATCAGTTTTCTCAGCCTACACCAATAATTCCAGTTATGTGAATTTATTGTAATCAATAGAAGCTCTGTCTTCTCAAAGTACAGAATAAATGACTGATTAAAGTAGGAAATTGAACCTTTGGCAGTTCTACTGGGGTTTTTTAGGAGGGCTAGTTTAGTCTCATTTAAGATGGTTTGTGATACATTTCAATATAGAAGCAGGAGCAAAAAAGAAAATTCATAGCAACTATTAAAAATAATTAAACTGCTAAAAAAAAACAGAACAGGATCAAGATCAAGATCAAAACAGTATGTGCAAATCCCCATTTACTTTTGGTGTTATGAAAGCATCACTGCTACTTGTCCTGGTGCATGAAGTTGTGGTTTGCAGGCTGACTATTAGTGGAGCTATACCAGTTAGAGATTACATACAGTGGTGCAGTCATGATGGTAAAATAAAGTAAAGTAATTAATGGTTGCTCCCCTAATTCTGCACTAATGCCTACAGAGGGGGTGACACTGAAATCTGTAATACAAGCTGACAACCCTGACATCATGTTCAGTGGGAGCAGGCACAGCTAGTTGCTATCTTCCTTCCAGAAAACCACAAAGCACCAATATTTCACAGGCCGGAAAAGAGTCCATTACTTGCAAGGGCAGGGCAGGATAATGTTCTGATGTTCTGAGCTGGGCTCCAGTGGCCAATAACACAAATACCATCCTTCATAAATGGGCTTGGTAATCCAAATACTTTTAAAGTTTTTGCATATTGTTAATACCGTAAATCATCACATAAGATTGTCTAGCAACTAGTGAAAATATGTCTGTAACTAATAAAATCAGAACCACAGACTTTTACCTAAGCAGTCTGTCTTTACTTAAAAAAAGTAAGGCTAAATTAACTGTTAGCCTTTTCCAACTAAAGTCAATGCATTTAGACCATGGATGAACTCAGTTACGAGATTTTTAAAGAAATGTAATGCTATGTTTGTGTCAGTTTGTAAAGATCTTGTTTATATACATACTCATTACTTGATTCAACAATGTGTTTGGCATTCTGGCCTGATCCACCAAAGCATTTAATCACATGTGCAGGCATGTAGGCGATTTCTTTCACATCAGTTAAACTATTTATGTGCTTAATGCTAAGCACACTGAAGGGCCAAGCCTACGATGGAATTATTTTTTAAAAAATGCCATGCAGGAAAAGTGATGCAGTTTGCAAAGGTACTGTCAGGGCATGTACCACCTCTTCACTGCAAAGCGAGCCTGAAGGTGCTGAGTCCTCCTTGCTCATGTTCTAACTGACTCCATGCAAGTAAGGAGCTCCAAGTATCTCTCAAAATGTGTTTGGGACACATCTCTTGATCACTGAGGTGGAAGGTTCAAATAAAATATATACTGACTTCTAAAAGAATAGGAATGTTTTAGGAACAAAATTTTATTCTGAACCCTGAAATATTTTGAGTAATCAAAGCAAGACTTCAGAAAGTGTTCTGATCCTGGAAGGACTCACTCTGTACAATCCTGTGAAGTAGGGGAGTGTTTGTCAGAAGGATGCCAAATAAACCAAAGTGTAATTTCCTGTGGTTGAGCATTTGCACCTCAACTGGAACTGATTAGGAAGGTTTGAATCTAATAACTGGAAAAAGAGGGGCAGAGGGGTCACGGGCTTGGCAGAGGTTCTTTGGAGAAGTCAGTTAACTGGCAAGGAGACCCTATGGGGACATAAGAAGATATTTTGGCAAAAGCTGAGAGCTGGGAGAGTAGGACACAAAAGAGGGGAGGAGGAGTTAACATTTTGAGGCTGAACTAGGGAGAACAGCAGAACAGGACGGTTAAGTGCAGGAAAAGGCTTGGGGTAGAAAAGTAAGAGGACGGTATGCCTGCGGGCTTCTCACTGGAAGAACTGAAAACCAGAAGTAGACTACCTGGTGTGCTGGCCTTCTCAAGAAGCTCCCCATAGCAGGCTATGAAGAGCCACTGAAGGACTTACTGGTGCTGGACAGAAGAGGGAAAATGTCATGGTGGAGACTGAGGTGAGGAGGGAAAGATAATAAACGTGTGCAGTCCATCTTAAAATAAGAAAGCTTAAAAAGAACTATGGGAACTAACAGAAACAGCTTGTACTTTGAATACCGTGTCAAAGTAAATGCTGGGGCAAGGGATGCAGACATAGAAAATGGCTTAGTGTTGAGACTTCAATAGCTGTCTGGTAAATGAAAGGGCTCCCAGTAAGAATGGTTTCATCCCATGGTATCTTATGAAATTTTGGAGAAAATAAAAAAAAAGGAATGACAAATGGCAGTCCTGCCAGACCTACCAGTTGTGATATGGATTATTTATCCTTTCCACCNTCTGCAGGTGTAAAAATCAAAAGATTTTGAGGACCAGATGCTGCCTGTGACTAAATCTTTTCAAGAGGAGGCTGAGCACCTATTGTGAACTTGGTAACATCTAAACACATGTTGTCTGACTTATTAAAAATGTACAACATCCAATTATACAGTTCGTGGAGAAGGAGAAGAAATGGGGTGGCCTCTGTCACCCATTAATTGTCCGTGGATTTTAGAAAGTGTAATTATTTTCTGGAGTTTGAGTTGCAGAGCAGCAGGTTTGTTGAAAAAGAAGCTGAAAGTTTGAGTAAGAGACTGAACCTTCAAATGGTCTTCATCTTCCAGAAAAGCACAGACCAGGGGAATGGAGCATCTCTTGTATGAAGACAGGCTGAGGGAGTTGGGGCTGTTCAGCCTGGAAAAAAGAAGGCTCTGGGGGGACCTTCTAGTGACCTTCCAGTACCTGAAGGGGGCCTACAGGAAGGCAGGGGAAGGTCTGTTCACAAGGGTTTGTAGTGATAGGACAAGGAGTAATAGTTTTAAGCTAGGAAAAGATAGATTTAGGTTGGATATTAGAAGAAAGTTCTTTAGCATGAGGGTCATAGAGCACCGGAATGGGCTGTCCCAGAGAGGTAGTGGAGGCCCCATCCCCGGAGTCTTTCAAGGTCAGGCTTGATGAGGCTCTGAGCAACCTGACCTAGGTAGAGATGTCCCTACCTGTGTAGGGAGGTTGGACCAGATGACCTCTGGAGGTCCCTTCCAGCCTAGAACATTCCATGATTCTATGATTTTCAAAGATGGGAAAGACAGCCTTTTAAGAGTCTGATCCATCTGGTGAATTTCAAGTTTTGGTATCATTCATGGTATATAAAAAGCTGATCTCTTGATTTCATATTTACAGATTCAACAACAAGATACAAGTTTGTCAAACACCTGAAGAGGTTTGAATGACTTCTTGGACCATCAATGATTCTGCTACTTTTTACGCAGTATTCAGGGGTGTAATCATGAACTAGTAAGAAGGATGAAGGTTGTCAAAAGGGATTGTAATGTTTATTGGTACTGTAATACTAAACACTGTTCTGAATGTGTACTGGATTTTTGTGAGTATTCACCAAGCATATTAACTGGCAAAAATATTTTGATGCATATTGAGTAACAATCATTCCAAATGCCATTGTCAAATTCACAACTGTTTGCATTTGCAATGAAAACACCATTACTTTAATTAAATCAGGGAACAAAATCCAGTAACATAGGATCTAATGTTTAATCCCAATTTATATGACTTCTGAGATTTCAAGTGCCCTGAGACTTTCTAGCATCTCTCAAAACATAATCACATTGGAAATAATGTGTATCTGCCTCAAATCAGAGGGTTTTTTTTTGCTTAGTCAGCAATGGGATTTTGGATCAAGCTTTAGAGCACATGCACAATTTGAAAGATACATTCCTTAATCCTTTCATTACTACTTTCCCAGAGGTTTTCTGGTGCGATGCTGAACTCATTAAGATGGGGAGAATCAAATGAAGTAATAGGTAAAAGTTACATCAAGTATAGTGGCCTGCATGTTAGAAAGCATGGAAATGCTCATGAGAGAAGAATATGAAGTGAGCCCATGGTCTGAACCACAGATGTAGTGACCAGTTAAAATCACAAGCAGAAAATCAATCAAGCAGTACTAACCACAAAATTACAACATCTGGCTTATGAAGTCACTTATCCACGCAGCAATACAAGCTGGAATGATACAGTAGACAAAACATCATATTGTTTTCCTAGCACTTATACTTTCTTTAACCATCTAGTTTTTTGCTGCTATTTAAAGACACTGTTCTAGATGGACCTTTAGTTTGACCTCTGTGCTGTTTTTCTCAAGGTCAGTCATGAGGACTCACTGTCACACAGATCTCTTCACAATATTTGGTGACAATCACATTTGTGGGCGATCCCCACAACTTATGAAACTCAGCACCAGCTAAGAAAAAAGTTAAATATTAATTTACATAGATTAGTTGTTTGCTGGGAATACTTCCTTCAGCTCTACATTTAACTGTGAATTCAACCTGTGTCTTTGTGATGAATTTTCTACAAATTAATTTCTTTCAGTTTTGTTGCTTAAGCTCCACCTATATTTTCCAAGGTCTGTGTTTGTAGTCTTTCCCACTTGTTGTATTAAACTGACATCCATTTTTTTTTAATTTCAGGAGTTTAAATGAGGTTTCTGTGTTATGAGCTATGTCACCTATGTTCTGCTCATGCTGAATGCTGAAAGATAGACATGTTGACTGCATGATGCAGATCTTCAGTGGTTTCAGTAAGTCTCCAGAGCAGACTGTCTTTTTCTGTGAAGATACAGAGAACTCGAGAGCTATTGAGGGGTAATACCTCAGCCAGCACCGGTATACTAATGCTATGGTGAGCGGTGTCCCCAGTGCCTGCCACCAGACTTAGGTTGAGACAATGTCGGCACACCTCATCTGTCTGGTAATGTTTCTATGTGGCCATGAAATGCCAAAAGATGCACTAGATGGTTTTCCTGCTGCACTCAAGGAGTCCACAGGCTGCTTGAGTCCCTGATGGATGCTTTAGAGAAGATCGAAAAGGCCCTTCCATGTGTTGTACCTTGGCATGATCCACATAAGCAGCCAAAATTCAGGCCTGTGTGAAGACTGTCTGTTGTGAAAGGGAGAGCACATGACAGAATTACTCTCGTGACTATAACAAGGGGAGCCAGTGTGCTAAGAAAGGAACACATAGCTGCAGGCTACATGAATTAATTTTTCTAGGACTGCATGTCACAGCCTTGATAAAACTCAGTTCTCTTTGTACACTCTGAGCTGCTGTGTTTGGGTAATATTACAAGATATCTAAATGTTTTAAGCTTCCTCATGTCTCAGTAAGATTTAGCCTCTCTTTCTGGCAGACTTCTTTGATATGTTTTTTATCTACTATTGTTTCAGAAAAGCAAGACTCCTACAGCCCATCACCTCCTCCCATACTTCTCCATGCATATCTTTTTCCTAGAACTCCACATTATGGTCAAGATAAACTTGCAGTTTATCCTCTCAAATATATGGGATAGCTGAGGTGAACAAATGAGTATCAAAGCCCATTATGTCTTGCTTCAGCCAGCATTAGAAGTACTCATCTGTGGACAAAACCTTTCCACATTGGTCCTCCTGCTTCAGTTTCCTCTTTACGTTGGATGGTTTCTGTCCTTGGATAGAGTCTTCCGGGTTGTCCATGACATTTCTCCAGTTTCAAGTCTGAACCTTGTCTGTTCCCTCCTTCTTTCCTCTGAAGTGATCTCAGGGGAAACAACTTCCGTAAGTCCCTTTCCTGTACCTCAAGTGATCTTTAGATAAGGTGTATCAGGTGATCTGTTTCTCAGTAACTAATCTATAGTTCAATTACTATCTTTCCTTGGAATCAGACTTGAAATAACCATTTGCTCTGGGTAGTTGCCATCTTTTATCCAAGCGTGCTCCAATTAAATGGAGGATCATCAAAGTTTAATGGCTCACTATTTTTAGCCATGAGCCAGGTGCAAGCAACTTTTCTGTCACCTACTGTGGGTTTTATGTCAGTATGGAAGCAAAGGATCAGAAGAAGGAGCTGAGTGTGCCACATTCCTGCTGGAACTTGCATTCTGACAGATGTCCATAAGAATGATTTCAGTGTCAAGAAGAAATCATAGGTAGAGAAATTCCCCAAACTGTCTCAATCTGAAATGCTGTTTCACCATATGTCTTGTTATAATTAGCACTGGTAGGCTGCATATATTCCAGATCTGAGTTGATAAAATATATTCATTTTGATAGGATGATTTTATAGAAATCTAAAATATTTTCTGCCTGAGTGTGGAATGCAACTGTCCTTGCCAGCAATCTAAAGTCAGTCTCTTTGAGATGTAAGCACAGCCACAGAAAATGGTGCCTAACTTCACCAAAGACAGTGATCTCCCATGGCTCCGCCATACCTCCATCCCTGCTAGCAGTCTGCAGGACTCTGTCTAGATCAACGTCCATTAGCCAAGAATAGGTATCATTCACTTCTACTGTCAGCATGAGAGATCCCGTCTGTTGCAGAACTGATTATTGCTTGCTTCACAGGAACATGCCTGTTCTTTATGTATCACTGATATTAATCCCTGCATATCAAATTAAAATTATTTTGGGGAGATAGGAACACTTTCCAAATTAAATAATGAATTACCTAATCATTATATACGCTTTTTACATGAACATGTGCAAGCATAGATGAAAGCTGGATGGGCAGTTCAGAGACTCTGAGGGATTGGAATTCACATCTTTTTCACATACAAGGTTTGGAAGGAATGAACTTTGGAAATTCTAGTTCAGCAGGTCCAAATCCTGAAAAATATTTCATCTGGGATTATAGTGGAAACATATTGAGTGAAGAGACCAGCTAATTGTTATCGCTGTCATTCTTATGTAAGAAGTGCCTTCAGCTACTTATGTGAAAGGAATTAGAACATAAATTCTTGACAACTTTAACACATGCTACCTGAATACCCATCTGCTTAGCTTAAGAACAAAAAAGGGGTTCATTAATGTAGTGTTGAATAAATTAGACATGCAGCTATATGTGTTGAAACGTGTTACAATATTTAGCACCGCTTCTTTTAAAAAAAACCCTGTATCTTAAAAAGCCTGCCGTATTTTTCATATGAAAACCAAACAGCAAATTGGATCTGCATCTAACAAAAGAAATCCATGTTTTGAAGTTGCAGAGTGGTGGCTGACCACTCATACACATGGGCTGACTAGAAATGTTGCTTAGAAACACCACGTTATCAAAGAGAACCCAACATCAGGTTGGAGAGTTTCCCAGACAGCCGGTTAGTGGTGATAATTTGCAATGGAAAATTCTAATATCTGTTCCAACAATTCTTTATTTTCTAGATCTTCTTACTTTTCCCTCTTCAGATTATTTGTCATTTCACTTTACAATTTTCTACCAAACTCTGATTTGGAAGAAAGCATAGAGGTATGTGAATTATGTTTTTGGATTGGTAAATGCTTCAGCAAGTATTAAGAAAATGTTCAGCAGAGTAAGATATACAGAAAATCCATGATGAAGGACTGCAGCGTGAATTAATATTATTGACACGAGGACTGACTTAGCTAGATTTAAATGTACTACTTTCTCTGTATATCTTTATAGTAACCACTTATAATGGAATTCTGGTTCTAAAGATCATAAAAGAATTTACAAATTCTGTAAAAATACAGAAATTATCTATCCAAACATTGTAATAATCTCCTTGGTAGATCAAGAGGATGATTTTTTATTTTCAAACAGAAGAAGTTATCCAAGAAGGACAACTAAACAACTGCATTTTTCTTGTCCTGTGCAAGCAGGAAGATTTAATAGACTCCGCTAATACTTCAAGACAATTTCATATTGCAGTAGCCCCTGGTCCATGCCAGGACCTATAGCACCTGTCACTCCAACCACCATGGCTGGAGTTAGGAAGAAATGGGTCACAGTGGTACACTGGGAAACTACAGGCCCGTCAGTTTGACTTCAGAGCCAGGGAAGCTGATGGAGCAGATTATCCTGGGTACCATCATACAGTACATGCAGGACTACCAGATAATCAGGCATCAGTTTATGAAAGGCAGGCCCTGCCTGGCTAACCTGATCTCCTTCTACAACATGGTCACCTGCTTAGTGGATGAGGGAAAGGTAGTGGATGTTGCCTATCTGGACTTTAGTAAAGCCTTTGACGCTGTTTCCTACAGCATTCTCCTGGAGAAACTGGCTGCTTATCACTCGGACGTGCCTACGCTCCACTGGGTAAAACACTGACTGGACTGCTGAGCCCAAACAATGGTGGTAAATGGAGTTAAATCCAGCTGGTGGCTGGTCACAAGCAGTGTTCCCCAAGTCTCAGTAATGGGGCCAGTCCTGTTTAACATCTTTATCAATGATCTGGTTGAGGGGATCAAGTGCACCCTTAGCAAGTTTGTAGACGGACACCAAGCTGAGTGGCAGTGTTGATCTCCTTGAGGGTAGGGAGGCTCTGTGGGGGGATCTAGACAGACTGATGGGCAAAGACCAATTTTATGCATTTCAATAAGGCTAAATGCTGGGTCCTGCACTTTGGCCATAACAACCCCCAGCAATGCTACAGGCTTGAGGAGGAGTGGCTGGAAAGCTGCTCAGCAGAGAGGGACCTGGCGGTGTTGACTGATAATCGGCTGAACATGAGCCAGCAGTGTGCCCAGGTGGCCAAGAAAGCCTATGTCATCCCGGCCTGTATCAGGAATAGTGTGGCCAGTAGGACCAGGGAAGCGATTTTACCCCTGTACTTGATGGTGGTGAGGCCGTATCTTGAGTACTGTGTTCAGTTTTGGGCTCTTCACCACAAGAAGGACATTGAAGCACTAGAGCATGTCCAAAGACAGGCAACAAAGATGGTTAACGGTCTAGAGCACAAGTCTTATGAGGAGTGGCTGAGAGAACAGGGGTTGCTTAGCCTAGAGAAAAGGAAGCTCAAGGGAGAGCTTATCACTCTACAACTACCTGAAAAGAGGTTGTAGAGAGGTGGGGGTCACTTTGTTTAACCAAGTAACATGTGATAGGACAAGAGGAAACAGCCACAAGTTGTACCAAGGGAAGTTTAGATTTGATATTAGGAAGAACTTCTTTACTGAAAGGGTTATCAGGCATTGGAACGGGTTGCCCAGGGCAGTGGTGGAGTCCCTATCCCTGGAGGTATTTGAAAGATGTACAGATGTAGTGCTTAGGGATATGGTTTTGTTGAGGACTTGTCAGTGTTAGGTTAAAGATTGGACTTGATGATCTTAAAGGTCTTTTCCAATCCAGGCAATTCTGTGATTCTGTGATATAGAAAAAGGTGGTCTCCAAGCAAGTTGAGTCCTAGAGTGTTTAAATTTTATACATATACACAACTTGTATATATGTGTTTTTTGTGTATATATATAATTCTATATCTTATAGAAGACATTTTGATCCATCCCCCTTGGAAGAATTATTTCTAACTCAAAGATGAGCACTTGTGTTGAGTCACGGGGAGGAGTGCCATCTACTGAGTCTCCCATATGAGTCTGCACTTCATCTGCCAGGGTTTCTGTTAGGGTCCTTAGGGGAAGTGTCCAGCCACAGTACAGCAGCTTCTCTTTTCCTTAAAAAGAAACCTTTTTATTAAGCAAGTGCTGTAAGTTGTTGGATTTCCCCAGCAGCCCTTCTTACTGCCAAACCCAAGTCTCTTTTAGGTCTTTCTCTACTGGCTTTAAAAAAAAAAATATCAAAGGGAAACATGTAAAGTAGTGCCACAATAGTATTAAAGCTGGTTCCCTGATCAAAACAGGTGGCAAGACTCAGTGATTCTTTTTGCTTCTCTTCTATCTTAAAATATGGTGCTTCTTTTCCTAAAAGCCACCATTGAATCGTGTGCAGATAGACCTCAGTTCTCTTCTAGCTCTTCATTTGCATTTCAGGTTTGTGCTGAGGAACAAAATATAAACTTATGTTTTATGGGTAAACGGGAATGGAGAGAATGGCAGGAGTGTGTATGTGGGGAGTTTAAGGGACTGTAGGTCCTGTGTACAATACATTGTGTTCTCAAGGCCACACAGGGGCACGCATTTCCCCATCGCTCTACGACTACTGCCAGTTTCAGTGTAGTAAGCACTAACTGAAATGTTTAGGTTATTTACAATATAAATCTCCCCTGCCAGAGATACCCTTCATGTGGGAAGGTGAAAATGAGTTGTGAAAACAAAGCGTAGAAAACGTAGATGACAACAGAATGTGAGTGAGAGAAAGAAAAAATAGTAGAAAAATGCAGATCCACACTTAAGATTTCCATAAACTCTTGAGTACTAAAATGCAGTTGGCGTATTCTATACCATAGATGAAGGTATATTAATGTTCTCAAATAAAGTAAGGGAAGGTGAGTTACCTGAAGGAGAACAATAAAAAGCCATATGTCTGCACAGGGCAGGAGCCCCCACATCTTTCCATACAGCTCTCACTTTGACTCCAGTGTCCAAGTGCTGAGTTACATGGTCACAGAAGAAAATGAATGTCTTTTAGATCTTTTATTGCTCTTACTTCCCATATAGCTCTTACAGCCTGCTATGGGTTCTGCAGCATGAGCAGTCACTGCCCTGGACCCACATCCTGTCCTTGTGATGCTCAGCTGTCGCGTGAAGAGCAATACTGGAATCATAGAGCCACAACTGGCTGGAAGCCAGGCTGAATCTGCTCCTGTAGATGTCACAAAAGAAATGGAAATTTCAACAGTGATGATGATTTTTATTTTCTCAAAGAAAATAAAACAACTGGGTGATATCTGAGTGAAGAAGATAAGCTCGCACTCCCAGCCAGAACATGGTGCAGATCAGGTTGAAGCGGCAGGGTCTAGGATAGCTTCACCATTGCATGTAGTGCAGCAAAGGCAGTGCTGTGTTGTTCTGGGATTAGCAGGTACGGCAATTAGTGTGGTATAGATTCTGTTTTGCTTCTTTCAGATGAAGCATGGATCCCTTCATTGTGCTGTGGCACACTGAAGGAAATTTCAGCTTAGAGCAATATTAGTTCAGGCAATTTTGCCCTGGCTTGATGGCATGATGTAATTATGTCTTAGGTCTTATTAAAGAGAGGGTATCCAGTTAGGGAAGGAAAACCACTATATGCTCTTTAGATCACCATTTATCCAGCTCAGGTTCTGGCTCTTACCATTTACCTCAAGGCATTTCCAGTAAATCTTTGGATTCAAAACCTAAAGTTAAAACAAAACAAACCCCAAGCATTTAAAATAATGCACCAATGCTGGGGGAATAATTGAGATCTACAGACAGGAAGGTGCCAAACAGAGACAAAGAGAAAAATAATCAAACTGATGACAGCCTTGCTCAGTTCTGAGCACGGGAATGCAGTGACTGGGGACGTGACAGTTACAGTCCTGCACTTACCATGGCTCTGGCCCCATCCGCTGGCCTTAAATAGCTGCCTGCCACTGTTGCAGATTGATTTATCTCTGTTGAGGGTTAGAACTGCTGTCAAAGAGAAGCAGCATTTAGGCATTTCTGTTTTTTAAAAGTGAAAAGAGAACTATTTTTATGCTTTTACAAGTTGCGATGTATGCATAAGTTTGGAGAAGCAAAGCAGCCCAATGTACAATCATCATCATAGCATTTTCAGAGGGCCTGATTTACTTTAGGGTCAATCTACACTTATATATATGCATACACATGGATATAAATATATATATGCATATGTAGGGATATGTATACACACACATACAGATATACATATGAGCATTTTTTTAACTTAGTTTGGTTAATGAATGTTTTCCATTGGCTTCAGCAGGGGAGGTTAAGGACTTAGCGCCTATCTAATCTTTGTGTTCATTGATGTTAACCTTTCTTTTGAAACTTAAATTCTGTGTGTTCTATATGTGTTCAAGTTTTGGTGCATTTGAAGTATTTATGTCCAGAAGGCCTCATTCATATTTAGTCATGTATTGAATAAAAGCTCCTTGTACAGTCAAAAAAATGTGCTCAAGGAATAACTAAGATAATTCTGTACTTGGGGTTGTGACATGTTCAGAAAACACGTGCTTTTTAAAGGGGGAAGTTTGTTCCTGGCAGCGTTTGCCAACCTGGGAACTTTGTGTTGTGTACAATCCTACCAGTTTTTTACATTCACAGAATACAAGCCATTGCAAATACTTCTTCAGTCAGAAGCAGGACAAATTTCTCTCAAACCATGTATATTTTTTTGATGAAATCAGAGACGTTTTGTTGCAAGGGATTAATTTAAACAATAATTGTACATTTTCAAGTAAACAATTTAAAAATACATTTTTCCCTTTAAAATATTAAGCATTGGTGAATTTCTTAGTAATGCAAAACCCATCTTTCTAGTACTTTCAATTCTGTTCCAAAAATTTCTGCACCTTCTGTGAGCTTGCTCATGAATCATTGAAAGAATACATTATTCTAAGAATAATTTTTTGAAACAATTTACAAATTATTTAAGATGTACAATAGATTATGTATATTAGCATCACTATTTAAGTATTTTAAAGTGTTTCTGTCTCAAATAATTTTAATTTTATAATACCAGTGCTGGAATAGCACATGTTTCTTGCAGGAAATCACTAGATGGTGCTATTATACATAGTCTGCCAAGTTATTTTTCTGTGTTTGAGCAAATGTTCAGTCTTGACAAGAAATACATAAAACATAATACTTTATTAGAGGGACTTATAGGAGCAAAAAAAGACAGTTACCTTACGCTGCTCTGATGCCCTAAAGTTCTCAGACAAAGTTGCTTGCTGTCAACCAGGCTTTGGTGTTGGACACAGAACTCTGAAAGAGAAGATGTACAATACCTATATTCAATTCAGCCTCTACTCTTTCTGTGTTTGTACATAGGATCATAGAATCATCAAGGCTGGAAAAGACCTCTAAGATCATTATGTGCAACCATCAACCCAACACCACCATGGCCACTAGACCATGTCCTGAAGTGCCACGTCTATGTGTTTTTTTAATACTTCCATGGCTAGTGACTCTACCACTTCCCTGGGCAGCCTGTTCCAATGTTAAATCACTCAGTAAAGAAATTTTTCCTAATATCCAATCTAATCTCCCCTGGTGCAACTTGAGGCCATTTCCTCTTGTCCTATCACTAGTTACTTGTAAGAAGAGACCAACACCCACCTCTCTACAACCTCCTCTCAGGTAGTTGTAGAGAGCAATAAGGTCTCCTCTCAGCCTTCTCTCCTCTAGACTAAACGGTCCCAGTTCCCTTAGCTGTTCCTCATAAGACATGTTCTCCAGATCCCTCACCAGCTTGGTTGCCCTTCTGTGGACCCGCTCCAGCACCACAATGTCTCTCTTATACTGCTGTGCCCCAGACTGAACACAATACTCAAGCTGTGGCATCATTAATAGAAGGCCTGAAAAGGAAGAATATATAATTTCAAAGTTTATCTATGTAACTGTAATTCAGTTTCTTTCCATACGTTAGTTATGACAGCCTGTAGCACAGCTGATTAGAAACCAATTGCCTGTCTCTTACAGAGCTGCAAATTTGCAAACAGAAAGTTTAGTTGTGGTGTTCAGCAATACCCCAGTTTCAGAATATCGTAGAAAAATAGGTTTACAATTGAAACATGTCTCTGTAGCAATACAATTTTTTTTTCCAAAATTGATATGGATGATGAACCATGTTTAACTATTTTTCTATCTTTTATTTTAAAAATACTGTCACCTCTGCTCTTTATGTAAACAAGTATGTAAGTGGGTTCTTTTTTTTTTCTTTTTCATTTTAGCTTCAGAATTACTGTTTTATTTAGTGCATCAGATTGGATATGCACTTGCTTGAAGGGTGTTTGCTAAAGAAAATTTTCTGAAGGACCTTGTCTTATAAGCGTGCATGGACAAAGAGCTGGGGAGTTGCAGGAAAGACAAACAGCTTTCTGGCTCAAGAGGTGCAATGTCATGCAGTGTTACTCTCTGATTACAGTTCTCCACAGAGTTCTTTTGTGACTGAGCAAACATTATTTAAACTTATAGTTTTACTCTTGGCCACTAACTGTGCCTTCCTTATTTATAGGGAACTTAACATAGGATGCTTTTACAATTTTACAGGAATGCTGACTACTCACAGATACAACTAATACTAATTGTTGCTGTGCTTGAATAGATGAAGATCTCTAAAATATCAATTATTCTGAGACATCTGGTTCTAGATGTATCAAACTAGGATCTTCAGTTGGTAAACACTTCTAAATAGAATCTTTCATTTATTCCTAACTTGTAAATTACATTATTATTATCATCATCATCATCAACAACAACAATAATAACAATAGCAGCTAATGTCCTAGAGGTGTCAGGCAGATATATTCAGTAATGTTTGGGAATAATTCAGTTACGGTAGTGACAAACTGGACATAACACCCAGAAGGAAATTAATAATCCTATACTTAGCATATAACTTTATCCCATCACATTGAGTGAAGAAGGCATAGGGAATCAGAAGAATGAATCAAGGTCCTCTTCAAAAACATGAGGTGGTGCAGTTATACCATCTTGTACTCCTTCATTATATATATTTCCAAAGGGGGATGAATTAAGGTTTCATGGACAATGCTAATTCTGTGGTTTGCTATTTTTTGAATGGTAGGTTTTGTAATACTGATGTCTTTTGTATATATTTGAATGCATTCTTTAAAGAAATATATTTCCAAAACTACATTACATTGCATGTGTGTTTTCAGCCAGATGTGTGTCCATCTACATTACTCAATGCAATGTAGATTCAGATTTACATTTTCTTAATGAGTACATGGAAAATCTAAACATAAAACATCCCAGGAATACTACTCGTTTAATGTTTTGTGTAAAATCTAATTTCCTAACAAATGTTTTCTGTTCAAATAAAATTTCTAAGAGAAAGAAGTGTCAGTCTCTGTATGAACAAATAAAAAACGTTGTGCTAATGAGGAAAAAAGCCCAGCCTCCTTTCTTTGGACTGGGGAGGAAAAAACCTCAGCTGTTAGAGATCCTTAGATTTCCAGCTTATTGAAGCAAGGAAAAAAGTTTCAGACATGACTTCTCTCCCCACACACCTTATTCATTTTGTTTCCAGATGCTTGTATTGGAGAGGAAAAATGAGGAGAGGAAAGATGCAGTTATCTAGCTCAGTGAAATGTGGCTAGCTGGTTCCAGATTTTCCTCATTTCTGCCCTTTCATTCTGATAACACTTGCACATTCATATGTATTTCACACAGGCCCTGGAGACCTGTAATAACAGTATGACCATATCTTGTGCAGCTGATGGATTTTTTTTGTGTGAGATGCCTTGTTTGCCCCACACAAAGTAAACTGTTCAAACAAATGTGTCTATTAAAGTTTTCAAGCCACACTATGAGTGGTAACAATTTGGACAGAGACCATTAACTTGAATAAATGCTTAAAATTTCTTGCTTGTCATTGCCATTGTTATTCGAGACCATATTTCCACAGATTGACACTTATTAGTAAAAATATTAAGGACTACATTGTGTTATCAGGGGTAAGTTTAATCTATTACTGAGATTGGCTTAGAGGGCACTACTATTTAGAGAGACAGTTGTGAGGTGTTATTTCTGTCTCCTGATTTGCACTAACTTCTAATAGTAGTAAATGATTGCTGGCCTTTATATATATGGGTAACTGTACACATATGGTTAGCTATTCTGGCATGCAAGCGAAAAATGGATCCACTACTTGTCTGTATGCTCCACAAAGGGAATATGGAATGTAGTCATGTTACAAAATACTCTGCATCTGGAGTTAAGGCAATAGTTGCTCACAAAGGGGTGCAAGTCACACAATAGGCTACTTTTCAGTAATTACTCTTGAGTTATTTAGGCCCCAAGTGCATATAAAGTGAATTAAAAGAAATAAATTTGAGTTGAAGGTATTACATCCTTCTCCTCTTAATTTCTGTGGAAACCTTTAAAAAATCCCAGCACCCTGCTGTTTTGGAGAAACAAACCTAACAGCACTGAGCTAATATACATGAACCAGAAAGAGAGATTGGCTGGTTTCAGTTCAGTCACAGGCTGAAAGCTCTGCAAAAAGTGGATGAAAATAGACCCAAAAATAACATAACTGAGAAACACAGAAGATTCCAAAATGCTTTCCTATTGTGGTCTTAACAGGTAGGATTTGTATATCTTTTTTCTTTAAGACATCTTGATCTTTATCATTATCTAAAAAGTGCCAAATCTGAAGAGCTGTGTGCTAATTTTTTTCCCTGCTGCCTTACTTCTTACATCACATAATCTATCTTGAGCCTTTGTTTTTCATTTAGATGATTTTGATTCTTAATCATCAGTAAAATGCTCAGTGCCATGTAGATAATACACATGGAGAAAAAGATATTGTAAACAGTATCTGCTTGCTGGAGTAAATGTCACTGGCATAACAATATGCTTCTGGATAAATGATCAGAAAATTCTAGCTAGACTTTTATCCTATGCTTCACTGTATGTCTGAAACAGACGTATGTGACACCATCGTTGCAAAGGTAACATGTGAAAGTGCTGCCTGGCTGGTAAAAGTGAACTGGCACAATCCCAGAAGCGTGGCTTTGGTAGGTGTGTGTGTGTGTGCAAGCCTGCTTGGTGTAATACTTTGGACATCATACTTGAGACTCTTACTCTGCCTCAGCAAGTCCAGATGAGATTCCATAAGGCCTGGAAATAAAGTTAGGGTTTTTTTCTTCCCATAATTTACTGCCAGTGGTGAAGATGCAGGGGTACATATGCCAGCAGGTATAGCTCTTTTCTAGGATCCCCGCCCAGATAGTCTCAGCGATGGTCCTAGATCAATAGCCCTTCTCATTCCCCATGGATCATGCCTTTAAACTTGAAACAAACTTTGTCTTGTCCTATGTGTATTTTTGGGTTACATCTCTGTGCCACCTTCCGTGCAGCTTGTTCTAGCCAGAAAACCATGTTTACTTCTGAGACATATACTTTCATCCTAAAAGCTATTTTTTCCACAAGCTTATGAGAAGTGACCAGAAATGGACCAAACCTCTACTTTCTGATGAATGTCTGTTCAAGTTATTACCTCATGTTATCATTGTCTCCTTTGACCTTTCTCTGCATTTCTCCCCTCTTTTTTATTAATGAATGATATTTGTCATGCCCTGTCAAATACAAGAGTACATGGATTTTGTAGGGAGGAATTTTAGCTTTACACAACTATGCAGTGAGCACTGTATTTTTATATACGTAATATAAAATTGCATAGCAATAAAAATCGATGACATTTGTTCTCACCAGGGCTGTAATTTGGTATAAATATTAACTTTTTATTTTGAATGATGATATATATGGCAAAGTGAGAACTTGAGATTTCTGTCACATGCTGCCATTTTCTGTGCTCCTGATGCTCAGAATGGCTGACCCCTTTTCTTTCTTGCTTTTTCATTTCTCTTGTGAAGATTCTTACCTGAAAGTAAATTTTTCACTCAAGATACAATTGTGGTTAGCCAATTTGTGAAGAGGAGCAAGAAAACTCCTTTTGTTTCTTCACAGGCTTTTTAAAGATCTTTCTGCATAATGCTGAAAACAATTGAGTTACTGCAAACTTTTGTAAATGCCACTTAACAGCTTTGAGAGTTTTGCTGTCTTTCCTCATTCTAGCTATAGAATCTCTATAAGAAATTGCTTGCACTAGAACTCCCAACTAAAACTGCATTCATCTCATCTCAGTTGAGATTTAATTTCCAGCACAGAAGTCAGCTTGGCTTTGTAACTCCATAGTTGTTCTGAATAGGGGGAATACGAACCAACAGATCTGAGTCAATCTGTGGAAACACTGAGTTTTACATTAGGATTTTAAATTGAAGTAAAAAGAGAGAGATGCATATTTTCATGAATTAGACTGAAGAATAGCTCTTGGGAATTATTCCACTCTTTTTTCTCTCCTATTTTAGTGGTAGGTTCTTGAATGTTTTTGAAGAGCAGTTAGGTGCACATGTTTAGTCCTCCAAAGTGACCATCCAATATGAAAGATTATAAAAATTACTAATTCAATAATTACATTTTAGGGAGTGACGTGTACCTTGCAGGGCAATTGTTAGATATACAGCCCATGCAAATCAACCAGTCTGTAACACGTGCTGGCTTTGGACAGGGTCAGCATGGGATTTTCTGCTCTGTATTCCCTTGGAGCCCTGGAGATCAGCATTCAGAGACACCTGCACGGGTCTGCATGAAGCTGGATGAGGTCCAGATATGAACAGGCTTACATATTTAGTTTTAATACTACCTTTTCCACAGCTGATAGCAGAAGTGATTTAGATAAATAGAAGGCTCTGACACCCGTGGAGCTGGGGAGCCCCATGAGGCACTGAAATGGCAGGTTTTCTAAGTGAAGCTCCAGTACGGAGAAGTGGGAAAGAACTGCTTTCCATGATGCAATGCATAACAACTGTGAGTCATTATCCATTTATAGAGTTCCTCTGCACAGTATTGTGATTTCACAGTATACACTAGATTAGAGTTAGAAAAATAATAACACTGAAACACCTTTGACTTGATTAGGACACATCTAAAGGCAAATCTTATAATTTAAAAAAAAAGGAGTTTCAAAACTTAGTTAATGGTTTTATTTTATTTCAGATCCCCTAAGATTTTGTGCAGGGGTGTCTATATACATTAAATATGACTGATGTTCAACAGATTATAAAAGGAGAGTGGACTAGTTTCTGTGAGCTCTTTTGAACAGAAATATGAATTCTAGCACTAGAGAATGGATGGATTTCTGCAGTGTGAGTATTATGCTTTTGATTCCTGCTTATCCAGGCAGAGCGCTACATGCTGTTGGTGATGAGACCCTTGCCTTAAAACTTCCATGGCAAGTCTCTCACTTTTCTTACAAACAGAAAGGTGGAAGATTCCAGGACTGGCCTGTGACTAAGGACCTCTTTGTTTCCCAGAACAAACTGACCAAAAAAGCCCCTATGAGCTAGTATACACGAAGCCCTCTTTGTTTCCTTGCAAATTAAACAGCTTTTGAGTACAAAACCGTGTACCCTGTACCCGGTTTGAGTACGAAACTCAGTTACCCATGCTGTAAAATTGTGAGGCTGGTCACAGGCATGGTATTTCGCTGAGCTATGTGTGGCACTCTCCCAGACAATTTCCAGACAGGAATGGGAAGTTGACTTTACCCAGAGAGCATTTTAGATGAAACAGCCTTGCTTTGGAGGATAAGAGACCTGGATATGGACATAGACCATTCCAAGTTTGCTGTCCTCAGCACTAGAGAAAGGTCCTGGGCATATTTGATTTTGCAGAAATGTCAATTGAGCTAATGAGAAGTCACCTCCTGCGTTGAAACTGTACTTAGATGCCTTGATGTGGCTTGAGATGCCTGAAAGTTTACATCTCCTTATATGCAACCTACACTAAAGCTTTAACTTCAAAGAAAATTCACGACCAACAGCTTCACTGTACACAGAGTGGGAATCAGAGGTGCCTGAGGTAACACCAACCCCAAGTGATAAATCTACCTTACTTAGTATCACAAATTGTGAGGCTATATAGTGGTGTTTATATTGGAATGGATTCAGGTTAAGTTCTTTTCTTGATGGCACTTTTTTATTTTTCACATGATGTTGCCTTAGATATGCCTATATTCATGACATATAGATATGTCTATATTCACGCTTTAACCATTCCTCATGTCCCTTGTCAAAAGACTGTTTCTGCACTGTTTCTGCTCAAGGAATTGCCTTACACATGGTGGTTCAATAGGAAGCCTTCATTGACATTTTAGAGGGCAGTTGTGAGAGACTTATGCCTATTACATGAAAGATACCATATACAAGAAGTCATGGTTTCATTCCTCCTGCTGTGATTTTTTAATTTTTATTTTTGTCAACTGTAACCTGTAACTGATCACAACTAAAACCTTAATGAGTCTGGCACAGTGAGTCTGATCTTTTTAAGAACAATATTTGGTTCCCATTTATCTGATGCCAACAGGACATCCTCAAATAAAAAACTGCCTATAGAAACATTCAAAATTTGGGCAGTGGGCTAAAAAGACAATGGGTTTGGATTCAGATCTGAATATTTTGCTTGTTCTACCCCACATAATGTGCAGACTAGAGCTTAAAGTCCAAATGTCTCCATACTTTGTCAGAGTATAAAGTAGGTCTTGAACTTTGCTGGTCAGGACCGTCTCTAGTTAAGAACACAGTTTATTCAGGGAATGTTGTGTATGAAATCACTCTTGGAATATGACACAAAATCAGAGGAAAATTATATTATTTTAAATATAAAGTGGGCAAGAAATAAATTGTTCCTGACCTGTTTCTATTAAGGAGCTCAAACTTGATTAATTCTTGGCCTGGATGTTCTCTTACCTCCAGCAATTACATGCCACTATTACAGTGATTATTTTATAAAAGCTAATAAACACTATCTGGAGTTAATATTTGCTCCCAAGGAAAGTTTGCCAAGAGCTTAGAAGAAGTTTACAGAAGATTTTGCCCATTAGGTTTGTGTACAACATTTGAAATGCCAAAATCCTTTTAGCATCATTAATCACAAAAATGCAATGTAAAAACAGTTGTACCTAATAAAGCTGTAATCTGATACAAAAATAGGCAAACCCTCAGGAATTTAACACAATAGGCCAAACATTGTCCATTCCAAATGAGTTCCAGTAATGCCACTATTGACTCGGCTTTGAATAGCCCTCTGCTTTTTAAAAACAAATATGTATAGATAAAACAGGATTTTATTTTCTGCAGTACAGATGCAGCTGTTATTAATCAATTCTTTCACAAAGGATACTGGCTAATGCAGTTCAGGAAAGCTATTTTGTCCAGCTTGCTGCAACTTCTTCCTTGTTCTTCCTCTAAGTTTACAGCTTGCTCTGTCTTGATGTCACTGGGGTTCTGGCTGCCCCTGACTTACGAGTTTCTCATGTGTAGTGTTCACTAGGGGCTGAGTGTGTCTGGCCATGGGGAAAAACAAACCATCTCTCCAGATTTCTGACCATGGGTATAGACCCTTCCCCCATGGGGGGGGAGGGTGTATAGAGGTATAGTGGGGGACTGACTTGTCATGCTATAGTACTGCCAGAAAAGGGAGCTGGGGTGGTGGTGTGAGAGAGCTAGGTCGTATAGGAGCAGATGTATTGCTTCCCTGCATAGTCACTCCCAAAAACCTGGCGATCCAAACGTCAGAGGGGAAGTGACACTTTAGCCAATAAGGTGTCACTCCCTTGCCTCCCTACTGTACTCGCCTATTCTGTGGCCATCTCAGCTTAACTGAATATTGCCTGCTGTGAACATTTATTATTATGTAGCCAATTTTCATTTTTACGTGAACTTCCTTATTAAACTGAACACACTTAAGAATGAAAACAGTACAAGTTTATTCTAGCCAGGCAATGGGTTAAGCTCTTAAGTAAAAAGCTGGAAAGATGCTTACAGAAAGTAAATTAAACATCAGTTCAGTCATAGAACACATGTATAATAAGATGTGTTCTTACTTGTTTAGTCCCGCTTATCTTAGGCTGTGTCTCAACAGACCACTGTTTCCTTTGTGGTCTGAATGCTGGACCTTTTCAGGATCTATACTTAAAAGTACTACAGAAGCCTGATGGGCTTCCCTTCTGAGTTCATCCTTCCCTTTCAAGATGACAGTCTTTCTGCCCTCTTCTTCCTCACTCTCTTTGCCTTTTAAATTAAGATTTCTTAGATAGAGAGCAACATATTTTGATAACTTGCATTTTTTCTTAGCCAATGGCAACATAGTTTTGACAGCTTATAAGCCAAATTTGGTTTTAAGAGTTATTTTGACTTGGCTATCTTTCATTCTCAGATTCTGACTCTCCCTACTTCTCACCTTCTCCAAGTCTGCTGCTGAAGCCTTAATTAGCTCATTTTTTTGCTGGTGAGGATAGTTTAAAAACTGTCTTCACAACATTCCATGAAATAGATATAAAAATTATTATTTTTCAATACTGCTGTTATTCCCACAGTTTAGATATTGGAGACCACACACAACACATTAATAATGTGGATGATGGACTGTTAACAACATGCATTGTCCAGGCTAATTCCTTCCATGCCTTTAGGCTGTTAACAACATGCATTGTCCAAGCTAATTCCTTCCATGCCTTTTTTTCTGTCATAAGGATTTCCTGTCATTTCAAGGGAGATGAGAAGACTGGATCCCTTTCCTTCTGATACTGACAACAAGAAACTGGGAGCAATTCTGCATTGCCAGATTCTTCTTGCATGAAGAAGGAAGTGAAAACCTCTTGTTTGGCTGAGGAGAAGGCTGATAGAAGCAGTTACAATTCTCATCCTTTTTCTTTTTGCAGTCATAGTTAGAGATATTCGTTCTGATGAGCTTTATGGCTTTCCTCTCCTGATAAACATGAGAAACTTGATGCATGGGAAAATGGGACTTGATGATAGCTTGACACTTTCACACCTTGAGAATCAAACTTGAATCTGTCAGAGGCGCATGCTATGAATATGCTGATGAAACATATCCCACACAGAACACATCACAACCCTAGTTAAGAGGCTTTAAATTTGTCTACTACAAGTTATTCTTTCATCCAGCCCGCACTGAATTGCATCAAAGAGTTCTATAATAAGGCTCTGACCACATCATGAGGACAACATGGAGCAGAAGATTTGACACATGGGAATATGACACCACCTCAAACCTCCTGCCATGTTTCTATCCCTGGGACAGCACTAACTTGACTATCAACACTTGCATCTCCCAAACACTCTACCAGCATTCCAGGCTTAATAGTGACAGGTCTTCATTGTGGTTATGATGAAACATTTAGCCTACCTGATGTGCACACATGTATCTCTATTACTTGTTCAGCTGGAAAGCCTATCCAGTAGTAACCAGTAATTGACCAGCACTTACGTAAATTCAGCTGTGAGCCACAATCAAAAGAATTTGATAGAAAACTGCTCCATTACAATTCCCCCACTTCTAGCATTTAACATTCTTCTGTGGAGTTGGATTTTGGTCTGGAGCAGTGCAGTAATGTGAGCTGATAGAAGCCTGGGAGTGAGCCAGAAAGCGAGTGCTTAGCCCAGAACCAGCACCTCTGAGAGTAAAGACTTCAAGAATCAGATGTTCTGCATTTACTTTGCTTCCAACTTCAGACTGGGGGAGGGAGAGAGATGATGGAAACCATCAATAAGTTCAACTTTAATTTCTTCTTTAACATTTCTTTTTCCACACTTTATCCAGTTGGGAATTTCACACAAAACCTAAGACCATGTTCTTAGTCACACACAAGCTGCAGACTAAAAAGTTAATGAAATGCAGCTCTAATTTAGAAATATCAGTTCATTTGGGGTCTGTCTGGCAGGGACAATGGTGCTAGGAAGCTACAACTGGAACAAACCTGGAATAGACAGCAATGATGCTTTTTCTGTGTTTGCAACTTGAGATTTCAGGGCTGCCAAATTTCACGCATTCCCACATCTTAACTAAGTGTCACACTCAGCCAGCATTTGGGGATTAATCGTGCTGGTCATCAGGAGATTGTGTGGTTCTTGCCTGGTCTTATCTGAGGTATGGTCTCTCTCACATTTTTAATAGCACTGATCCCTTAAGGCATTATTTTCTCTGAGATTTTACTGTCCATGTTGTAGGCAACATATATCTTGTATCCTCACTGAGATGTATTTCTTTTTCCCCCATAATTTAAACCAGAAACCATTTGATACAGAAACGACATGCTTGCTTTTAGAGCATGAAAACATAATAGAGAAACAATATTCTTGTTTTACACAATAAATTTCTCTATTTGAGTCTCTTGCTCTGTGCGGCTTTGTGGATGAAGAAATATTGCCTTGTTTGTTATTTGTATTGTTGTGGCACCTAAGAGTGACAGTTCTTGCCTCCATTATGCTTCACTGCATGGACAGAATAGGAAGATATCTTTCTCCAAGAGCTTGCAATTTAAATACAAGGAGAGAGGCAATGGGTAATACAGATGGAGAAGCCCAGAGAAATGAGAATAAAATACTGATTGGCATGATGGGGAAAAGAAGGGAATATCACATCTTACCCACTGTTTAGCTGCCATCAGGTCTTTGGTTTCAACAAATGCAATGAAGTAATTTTTGGATGTTTACTGGGAGGCCCTTTCACGTTAAACAGCAGTACGAATCAGACATCAGAACACTTTCATCCCATCATTGAGTTTAAGACTGTTTGTCTAATATGATTATAAGATTATAAGAACTACTTAATGCTTTCTGAAATCCATGGTATAGTAATGAAGAAACTACTTTAGAGGTAGCACAGTTGAATGAAAGACAGTATTTACACTGCCTACTTGTAGCTCTGCCTCCAGAGGCACTCTGTATAGTCAACGTACAAAGGAAAGGTCCTCCAGGGAGGCAAAGCACCCATTTCGAATGTGTAAAATCAACCTGAAGTAGAAAACTTGAATAACCCTTGTAAGAACTCATATTTAATGTTATTGACAAATACTGAAATCTTCCACACATTTCCCTTTCAAATCCTTCTAGGAATATGTCACCAGACTATAATCTGTGCAAGGGTATAAAAATTACATAAAGTAATCACAGCTTCTAAACCAAATTAGACTATTTAGTTTACCTGGAATATATTAAAGTGATTCCACATGATTTTAGCAAAGATTTAGCAAAGGTGTTATTCCACTCACATCACTTCTGTTCATAGCTTTTTCTTATGTTATATCTAGAGGCCTGCTCTCTGCTGTCTTCTTTTGGACATCTATTTTGGCTGATTTAAATGTGAAAAACAAAAAACCCACCATAGAAATTCCTATAAACAAAACTTTGTTTTTGAAAAATGAGGTGTCATGTATAGTTTAATTTAATATTTATGTGGTTTTCTTTGCATGTTGCTCACACTTGGGTTTCATATGGTGTATTATAGCAGTTCAGCTACAAACCCACTTTGCTGGAATACAATTGGTTGTAAAAATTCTAAGAAAGTGCTGCAAAAGAGCAAGTTTGCAGTCTTGAAAGAAGTAAGTGACAAAGATATTCTTCAGAAGAAATAAGACTGAATTTCTGGAGTACATAACACCGTGAAAAGACAGACTAATTTTGCTAAATAATAGATTGCTTTCTTTTTTCCTTTTGCCAATGCTCACTTATTTTACTTCTCTAACTTTTAATGTCCATCAGTGCATGTGTCAGGTCATATCTAATACATAAGGAAGATTCTGAAATTCATATATATACTCTCAGCTACTTTTTCCACCCAAGAGCTTGGTAATCATGTTGCACTGGAGACATGAGGGCTTGTTTTCATGATGTCTTTCAAGCAATACCCCCTGAAATACATGGCCTTTTGTATATGAAAAAGGCAGTTTACATAGTTCTGTAGCAAAGACCATATTTTCTTACATTTAGGAACAAAGACATGTCAAGCTTTATTGAGCACATCACTAACTATATAATTAGCATTAAACACTCTATTTGCAACTGTTGCTGTGTATTTTGTGTGTGATTATCACTCCTAGATCTGCATCCTATAAAAAGATATTTCTGTTTGCTTAATTATAAAGCTCTTTATGAACAGGCTCATCTGTAAATAGCTTGGTGCAGCTGAAATAGAAATATAATTATAATGAAGGCAGATGTTTCTGAGATACTTCTCATGAAACTTGTTCTGAATATACAAAGGAGAAAGGCTTTTCTAACCGGTGGAGTGTAGGCCGAATGTGGTCTAATCATCCAAATGTTCACTTGAGGGTCAAAATCTAAATAAAAACAATAACAGCAGTAACAACAACAACAACAATAATAATCTTTCTAAAACCACATACAACTGCCCTCGTATTTGGTAAATATCTTCCTTCCTGAACCCTGATGGAGCAAAGAAATAACTTTTGGAGCTTATCTTTATGGACTAGTTGCCAGAAAATGCTGGACTTTTCTACTGCAATACTTTGTTAGAGACTGGTGAAACTCTCATGGAACCACAAAGTTTACAGTCATTTGTATACAAATACAGCACTTCTGTCTGCCTCAGTCTCTGCATGTACTTTTAGATTATTTAAATTCTGCCAGTGAAATAATGAGATAATTTTTAAAAACTTTTTTTGTTATATCCATAAACTTATAAAACCACTGAATCCTATTTCCAAAGGAGTGATACTCTTTAGAAAATCTCATCTTTTGGTCAAATCATGGGCCTCCTTCCCCCTCCTTCCCTTTTATCACTAGCGCTAAACGCATGTACTATGGCAGTTGGCTGATAGCTGTTGATCCAAGCCTGCAGTCCTCACTTTAGTGGAGCTGCCATCTTGATCAGCTCTCATTTGTCCCATCTTTAGCGACTCACCGGCAGAGCCAGTTGATGTCCCTGTTATCTAATGATAACGCAGCCCAGATAGATACAGCGATCTGGCAGGCTCTTGAATTGGAATTGGACAGTTTAGTCCAGGATGAACTACTACAAAGTAAGTCATGCTGTGGAACAGCACCCTCCAGCCCAGCACAGTCACAGCATTTGCACCTGAGAGTCAGTGCTCAACACTGCTAGTCTGCCCATATTCCTCTTCCTCATCTTCGTCTGCATGACTGAATGAGGGAGTATGGCACTGGGCTACCTTAAAATGGGAGGACGAGATTGTGAAGCAGAACAAACTGTTAAGGGTGCTTTGAACTGAGCCAGCAACACTCCTGATATCACTGTTGTGAATATTTTTCAAACATAAACTTGGGCCTTGTATTAAAGTTTGCAGAAATCAAATATGGGTATTTGTGCCATGAGACATCATGGATTTGATTTAGAAGGAATCTGGTGATTTTAAAGGATTGTGGAGCAGGTTTTGAATGTGACTTTGGGTAGCCTGTAGTAATTAGTTTTACTCCTCTCAACTTTGGTGGCAGACTAGTTGTCCTAAGGTAGCTTCACCTGGATGTACAGAATTGGAGACTACATCTCCTTTGCAGGCAATGCATCCTTAAGCATAAGGGATCTGAATCCAGATCCCTGCCTGAATTCAGTGATTCCTTTTTAGATGTAAACAACTCTACTTCCTTCTGTCTTGTGCTGAACTTCTTCACTGTGTCAACGTTAACTATACCTACCATGTCATGACTTGGCTCCTGTGGTTATCTTTGGATAGTCCACTATCACTACTCAGTGCTTTGGAAGAAGCTTTCGTTGCTAGTGTATATCAAGCATATTTCAGTTTAAGAAGACATCATAGTTCTCATTTCAAAAGTCAGATCCTAGGTTACTCCTCTGCAAAACATGCACTGGACAGAGATTTTTTGTCTGGTTGGATAATTTTGCTCTGTATTTATGGTATTCCTTAACGGAGAAACAAGAAAATATCTGTCCTTTCAGTGTGTGTGCATCACTTCTATTAACAATAACAGAAAACTATGTATGTGCTGAGGATGAGAATGAAGCTCTCAGACCGTACATACTTGTGCCTGAGGCCAAGCCTTGGAGCCTAACAAATCAGCCTGGCTTTCTGGTCTCTTCTGATCCCAAGAGACTCAGCGTAACTTGTTTACACATAGAGGATGGGAAAAGACAGAAATGAAAGGTGTTGCACTTTGCCAGAAAAGAAATATTCAGCAGTAATTCAAACATAGCAACTGAGATTAAAATTGATGGAGTGCTTGATGCCACACAATCGTTTTCAGTTTTATGCAGAACAAATGCACTAAGTAAGGTGATGAAAAATATTTGTGCAACAGGAATCATACATGTTGTGAAAGGAAGACAGAGTACCCAATTGTTTATTTTTTATGAGTGGGAAGCTGAGGCAAAGAGATATTATTTAGTTGAGATCTCTCTTTTTCTCCCTTACACACACAGAGATACACACAGAAACTCTAATGGAGAATGGGAGGTTTCTTAACTTTTGACTCCTGTGTAAAACTTCATTTTTCTACATGTGCTCTAAATTTTTGCACTGTACTTCTCCTCAGATGACCGTATCCATAAAAATGTATCTACAGGACTGCTGTGAATAGAATCTGCCAAGTCTGTGGCAGTAATTTAACCTATCAGCTGTGAGGAGTACCTATAGTATCTCTTTGTGTCTCTGCCCTCACTTTTTTGCCCACTTTTCACTGTCCTTGTTAGCCTTTTTCTTTTGAGAAGAACTTCTACTGGAAATTGTATCCTTATACAATGAAGTTATTAAAGGTTACCATGCCTACAAAGTAGATGAAACCATTAAATGGCTAACCCTTGTCCTTATTAGAGAATAAGGTAGAAAACATAGTATTCGATTTGGATGTACATAAAAAAAGTTTGAAAATCTCTCATTGAAAGAGAAATATTAGCTATTTTTCATGTTTCCCCAGAGTTGCCTCTTTAAATCAACACTGAGGCATTACTGTCTTCATTAGCTCTTTCCCTCTGTTATACCATGATTATAATAAATTTGTTTTAGACTAGCATGTTAGTGATAAGAAACTCTGACACAAAAAAACCTTGATCAAGTTATTTTGTAGGGCAGCAACCTAATTTGTCCATTTTGAAGTATACTTAAATGTGTCTGACTTCTTAAAATGTTTTGCTGTCATTTTTGTTTTCCGGTTTCCTGTTTTGTTTTCTTACCTTTGTTGTGCTAATGACTGAACAGAAATGGGAGAACTTCAGAAATGTCTTTCATGAGATTAACAGCCCAGTTTTGCAAATATGTGAAATTAGAAGAGATTTTTGAAATAAAAAAGGATTCTTCTGAGGTAAGTTATTCCTATTTTCCCAGGATGCAGAGAAGGTCATGAAAGCAGAAAGACATATATGGTTTCTGGATTACATAGTCTTCTTTTAAAGAAGGAATATATAGAATCATAGAATCATTAAGGCTGGAAAGGACCTCCAGGATCATCAAGTCCAACCTTCATCCCAACATCTCCCTAACCACTAGACCATAGCCTCAAGTGCTACATCCACCCATTTTTAAAATACGGTCCCTTACCACTTATAGTGACTTCTGTGCAACGTCACTAGCAAATCTGTGCTTTTCAAAAAACTAAACAGACAACAATCCCTTCAAAACACTGAAATATATGCCGCTGCATTTACCCCATATCATAGAAAATCAGTTTTTCAGATCTAGAAGTTCCTCATGTCTAGAGCTTTCAGAAGTGATGATGATTTCAGGCATCAGCTTCTCAGTTGACTGCATGTAGCCAAATCTCTGATCTATATAAAATCTAGATAATGGCATAGATGTGTTCATAAGACTGTGTTCTGATTCACTATTCCTTTATCTAAACAAGTCTTCCTAATACTTACAGTTGCTATTGGGTTGTACACTGCAGTGAATTGTCACATACCCAGCCATGGACCAGCCATAGCTGGTACTTGTGCTTCCTTAGCCAATGCATATATTGTTAAGGGTCATAAGATGGATCTGAAATGAGAGGAAACATGGTAGGACAGCTAATAAAACTATTAAAGCACCTTTAACAGTGTATGCGGGACAATAAGCAAATTGTGGATAGAGGTGGAATAGCCCCAGTACTGATAACCTTATGTTGACTGCTTATCTACTTTGGCTATGACTGACTTAGACTAACATCAAAGAGCAGATACTTTCTTCATATACTCAATATAGATTATTTGAGTTAGAAGAGTGGTGTTGTTTTTTTCCCCTCATCCTCTAAATAAATATCTGAACATTTTAAAATAAGACTATAACAAATGATGTATAATGAGCTCTTTAGCAGTTCTGGAGGAAAAGATTAATGCAAAGGAATATGAAACTGTGATTTGTGAACATTTTAATATATGTTTAGGAGATACCTAAATCATGTACATAATGAGCTTGCTCCTCTAACGCATTTAGTAATTTTGTTTGAAAAATCAGTGATTTTTTTCTTGACTTGTAAAAATCTGTGTGCAAAAACAGAACCTCAGTGTTCAACTCTGTGGACCTCTGGATTGTCTTTATGCCAGTGCTTCTTTGTATTGGCTTTACAATGTGAAGTGAACATAAACTAAGAAGGATTTGGAATATGCTGTTAGAATGGGATAAAGAAGCCTGGGGGTAATTAAATTAAGCCTATGTTTTGGGGTCAACTCTAAAGTAAAGGGAGCTTCAGTTTTCTGTGCACACTTGCCATATATAAAATAAAAGTCCTGAAGATATTGATTGCATTGTATTGTGTGGATTATTATTATAGTTCATTTATGTGTTTATGCTGTACAATCTTCTAATACTAACATTATATATTTTTTATATAGCACACAATTATTATAGTATTATATTAATACGATGTTATGTATTATAGTATGTATTACAGCATATAATTATATAATATTCCAGATGTTTATAAACCTACATGAAGTCAGATTTTTACCACTGCAAAGCTACTGCAGCAGGAAGGTTTGTCTGAAATCTGGCTGAAAAGTTATGTCCTGTAAAGAAAACTGTTTCACCAAGGAATCTGTGAGCTACAACTGTAAATTTTTGCACTTGTAGGACACTTCAAGGAGATAGGATCTGGACCACAGCCTTCAGTGGTAATGGGCAGAGCAGCTGGGAAGGGGACAAATCAAAGAGGTTTTACAGTGTGGGATCAGGAGGATTGCAACAGCTGGGGAGGGTCAGGCAGGTTATGACATCTGGGGGAACTGTTGGGTAGGGAGCTCTTCAGTGAGGAAGCATGAGAGTTATGGCAGCTGGAACTGAGTTGGCATTGAAACTTATGATCAGGAGGAACTGGGAACAGTATAGCATCTGGAAGCTGATCAGGCAAGGGCCCCATATCATCTGGGGGATCAGGAAGTACACAACAGCTGGGAAGGGTCAAGCAAATACCCAACACACATGGAATTGAACAGCAGGGCCTGGTGCCACATACGGCTTCTCACACTGCTTTTTTATGTATTGCAGCTCTCTACCTTTCTGTAAATTTCCCTTAACTCATGTTCAAATGGTGTCTTTGTGCAAAAACACAGAGGCAGAAATAAGCAATATGAATTTCTACTATGAAAAAAAATGTGGATAGCCCTTCCCAGCCACAAGGTGGCTTGCCAAAGTCCATGTAATTCTAAATACTGGCTAGTGAAACTTTTCTTTCTTCAACCTTATTGCACCCAGTGCTCTACTGGCAAAAGATTTTTATGATGCTTTTTTGCCGAAGCTCAACTAGCCAGAGGAGATTAACTTTCCCCTCCAGTGGGAGCTCAACATGTGGAGACTCGATTTTGCTGATACTGCTCAATGATACTGAGTGGACTTCATGGCAGAAGCAGGAAGAACAGCATTCACATGTTGTGAATGGCTTACGTCACCTCTACCTGGACTAGTGCATTGTCTGGTACTTAACAATTTCTTTACTTAGTGCTTTCTTTCCTTAGAGGTTTTTCTTGTGTATTGTGTTATTAGATACCACAGGTATAATTGTACATTGGATGAGTTTCTGCTTCCCGTCTGAGGTTTATTATTTCTTACATTCATGTCCTTCACTCGTGCCAGGGCTGTCCTGTCTTTCTTGTTAATTAATTTTTAAAGTGAGATCCTTATGAACAAATAACCATACTTTCTTACTCTCCACAGCTTTACTTTCCTCTTTTTGTCATTTCTCTATGACCTTTGCTGACATACCTAGAAGGCAAGCCTCTTTCATTATACGTCCTTTGATCTGCACCCAGGTGTTTTGTTTCATGCTATGGTTTGATTGTAAGCTCATTTTGCAGGGACCATTTTTAAATTCTGATTTAGGTAAGTGGCTAGCATGATGCAGTCCTTCACAATAGGTCTCATAGGTACTAATAAGAATAATAAATGATAGTAATGAGTTCTGTGAAAGTCCTGATTCTTTGCAAGGCTTTGACAAAGTGGGAAATGATGTCATATCCATCAGGCAGTTGTGACAAATACATATAGGCTAGAGGGGAAATTGTTGTTTTACCTCTAGAAAAATCTGTAGTACTCTCTTGTGTTTTCCATAGCTGCTCATATGATTTTTTTCTTCTATAGGCTCTTATTGCTTTCCAGACATGCTGTGCCTTGTCTTTGCCAATTGTTGCCATCTGTCCTGATGACATTGTGAGGGAGGTTGAGTGTGTTGCTGAGCTTCTTAATAATGTGCCACAGTGTCATTTTGCGTTACCTCTGTCACTCTGCTGCTGTAATGTTAACTTGTCTTCCTTCATCATTTCTTTTTCATGACTCTCATACTCAAGGCAGTCTAAAAATTGCCCTCTGGATTTAAGTTGTCTTCTTTCCACCATATCTAGTATCTCATCTGTTGTCTACAGCTGCTTTCTGTGTTCTGTATTTATTCCAATCATATTCTATATGGTAGAAAGTGCTGCTTGTAGGACAGATTTTTTTAATTTCCTCTTGGCACTCAGTAACACCCTATTAAGTGGCTGTGTTTACACGGCAGTTGTCAATGATCTTTTCCGGGTCCTCTGCTCATTAAGCAATAAATTCAACTTTCCTGGCTAGCAGTGTTTTGAACATTTCATGTGGCAATATGGAGCCAGTCCCACAGGGAATGGTTTCCTCTTACCAGACTGCTCCCTCCACGTGCTATACTCCCTGTTGGGTTTATCTAACTATGTCATCTCTACGAAGGATACTTGAAGCAAGCTGTTGCCTCTTTCTTAGTTGCATGCAGGTTGCCAGGGAGCCTGGGGGACCCACCATCTGACATTCATAGCAGTCGGCTTCTATCTGAATATGTCTGAGAATCCCACTGAAGTGTGGGATGACAAGTTCACTCTTTCTTTTTACAGAATTATTTCTCATCCACAATTAAGGTAATAAAATATTTCTGCCAACCTGTTATTGTGTTAGCATTTGGACCACTATCAGTCACTGCAGAATTATAAAAATGGTCTAGAAACGGTTTTTCAAGGACATTTTGTAAGGGCCTTTGTTTTACATTTGCCTTGGAGATCATGACATCTGAAAAGCCCTGCAACATGATCCACAGAGAAGGTACAGCAAAAGCAGCAATTGCTCAGGCTTTCCTTCCCCACCTCTGTATTCTGCTTCAACTTTGACCTAGGTAGATCACACTCAGGAGTGGGAAAATAATTCATTGCATCTGGTGCTTTACCTGCCTACTAAGACTGAGAAAGGGTGCCAGTTAGTGCCTGCTGTAACAGTGTTTAGGAGATGTGGACCATCCACCAGGAGCTGGACAGGGACCATCTCCTATTCTTACCTCAGCATGACTCTTCTGCCTTTCCTCTCACATAATGTATGTCTGCCTTTCATGGCTTACAGTGCCATCAGTGTTGATGCCCTATCTTCTTCTTTCAACAAAAGTTAAGTGCAGATCTGTTAGTGTGCTGTAGGTAAAGTAAGTTAGAAAGCATGAATTATGAACTGCTCAAGAAATAGCAGCTGTTGAGCTTGTGTGCACAGCGAGGTTTGTCTGCTGCTGATCAATAAAAATCAGAGTCAGTAGCCTTGCTACCAGAGAGACCATCTGTGGCTAGAGAGTCAGAAGCTTGCTGACCGGGATAGACACCGCTGGCTTGAAGGAGGACAGGGACAGGTCATATTCATATAACCCTCAAAAGAGGGATATATTTAACTATCAATGAGTGCTAGCAAGCAAGCTGTGGGCAAAAGTACCCTACTGCCCTGCCTAGACCTCTGGGAGGAAGGGTCTAGAATTCAGACAGTGGAACACTGCGATGTCCCTTTGCTATGTTGTTAGTGTGATAAAATAGCACGGCTAACAAAATGGGGATTATTACTAAAGAAATTTGGCAGCAAGGGACCACATGGGTGTAGAGGGACAGAACCTTGTGTCTTCTCTTGAAGAAACAAAGGTAATGATGGTTTCTCTCTTATTTTTCATGTGAACTTTGTGTTAATATCTCCTACTCAAAACAATTCACCCTTGTCCTCATTCCCTTTCCCAGTTACTGCCCTACTTTGCATTTTCACTCCTGTATATACTGTCCAGTCATTCCAATTTTCTTTCATTCAGTTGAAATAATTTGTCAGATTTCAAATGCCATCTTCTTAGCCAGATCTCATACTCAGTACCCTGTTCTCTCAATCCTGTCAGATGTCTTTGACATAATCAACTATGCACCCTCAGAAAGTTTGCACCACACCAAACTGTGGTGTGGTCAACAGTGCTGGAGGGAAGGGATGTTATCCAGAGGGACCTTGACAGGCTTGAGAGGTGGGCCTGTGCAAACCTCATGAAGTTCAACAAGACCAAGTGCAAGGTCCTGCACCCAGGTCTGGGCCATCCCAAGCACAAATACAGGCTGGGTGATACATGGATTGAGAGAAGCCCTGTGGAGAAGGACTTGGGGGTATTGGTGGATGAAAAACTGAATATAAGTTAGCAATGTGTGCTTGTATCCCAGAAAGCCAACTGTATCCTTCAAAAGAAGTGTGGCCAGCAGGTCGATGGAGGTGATTCTCCCCCTCTACTACGCTCTTGTGAAACCCCACCTGGAGTACTGTATTCAGCTCTAGGACTCCCAGCATAAGAAAGACATAGACATGCTTGAGTGGGTCCAGAAGAGGACTACAAAGATGATCATGAAACTGGAGCTCCTCCCCTACGAGGACAGGCTGAGAGAATTGAGATTGTTTAGCCAGGTGAAAAGGAGGCTTTGGGAAGACCTTATTGTGACCTTCCAGTACTTAAAGGGGGCCTACTGGAAAGATGGGGAGTGACTCTTCATTAAGGAGAGTAGTGATAGGATGAGGAGCAGTGGTTTTAAACTGAAACACAGTAGACTTAGATTAGATGCAAGGAAGAAATTCTTTACTGTGAGGGTGCTGAGACAGTGGAAGAGGTTATCCACTATCCACATTTTTTTTTCTTCATCATTGTGACATCATCCTGCTTGTCACTGATATAACTCAATGTTGTTTTTCATTTGGACCTCTGTCCATGTTCTGCCATCCAGGGTATGGCTAGGTCACGTGGATGCTTTCCTGGAACACCTTTAAGGTATGTAAGATGTGTTCTTTTTCACTGTTCCACACTGTGAAAACTTTTATCCACACACTTTTAATTACATCTTCATTCCCAATTATCCAACACCTTTAGTCTCAATTTATATTAACATCACTCCAGAGATACAGTTTTGCCCTTTTATATTTATCCTCTCTCTTCTGCTATAAAGATAATTTCCACAGATTCTTGCTTTGACTATATCAAAGGAATTATATGTCAATTCAGTGGTTTCCCTTTTCTTTTGAATCAATCACTGTATTGATCTTCAAAACCCATCACAGGTTCTCCTCACTCCATTCTTATTTGCTGGTGAGATGTTAATTTCTGGCCTTAGTTAGTACTTAATACCAATTTCTGTCATGTCCCCGTTGGAATTTTTTTCCGTTCTCTTCTAAGGACTTATTGGAAAATGGAGGAAAAAAACATAACCATAACAGTACTCTCTCCTTATCCAAAACTTCTCATATAGAAGCTACATTTCAGCACATCGTGATGCCCTTAGTAGTCAAGTCAGACAGGAGTCATGGATTTATCTCATCCTAAAGTTCACACGCATCTCCTTACATTGATGGTAAAGACAAGAAAGCAGATAGTTCCTGTGCAGACATCATAGACATATGAAACCCAGTAACTATATGTAAGATGAGCTTCCTTTGCTAATTTTTCTTATCACATTATTTTCTGTTATTTCAATTCAGGTATTAGTATTATTTTTACTTTGGGCTGTCAGCTCTAGAGTAGGAACTTTCTATTTTTCCATCTTTGCTCAACCCATAATATACCATGGCTTACTTTCATACTTTTTCACAATGATAATATACAAAACAGCCAGAGAACTTGAATAGATAACTTGACATATTCATCCTTCCTATGAAGCAGTTGCAGAACTACTCAGTACTTTCAGCTGTTCATAAATATGTCAGACAAGTTTTTTCATAAGATAAATATTCATGAAATAAATTTTTGTTACTTTGGAGCATTTCTTTTGGCTTGGCTAACGTGGTAAATACCTTCTGATTTGATGCTAACAAATAAGCAAGTTAAGTCAAGAAGAAAATTAAGCAGGAAAGCCACAGGACTACTCAGACCACAATCAAGTCAATCTCATCAGCCTAAGAAGCCCTACAGTCAGAAATGACTTGTATATCTGAATGTGGCAGAGCCTACTTCTTTACAAAAGTTACAGAGAACTTCCTTAAAATAAAGAAGCAATAAGAGAGCAAAGAAGGAAATAAAAGTAGTAAATAGTACATGGTAAAAGAAAGGAAAATAACTAGTCTTAAATACAGAATAAGAAACATCTTGGCAATTTGTTTGGTCTGATACAGCAATTACTGTGCTAAATTAAATGCATTAACCAAATGCCCCAAGTGGCTGATGCCATGTTGTAGTCAGTTCAACATATGTGAGGTCTTCTCAATTGCACCAACATGTTACATTTGCACAAGTCACATTTTGTGTCATTCTATATTGGAACCTGAGGGCTGTTTTTCCCAACTAGAAACAGAGATATGAGCAAAACATAGCTACCATTTTACCAGCTAGCAGCGTATATGTTCCCAGAAACATAGCATCCATCTGTCTTTCTTGTACACTCACTGTGTCTGGTATCAAATTGTGTAGATAAATAGTTATCTTGAAGTGTTTTTCCATAGTCCCAGATGTGTGAATTTTTAATTAGCTCTAATAATTGCCTTTTCTATATTGTTTCTATGACCCATTATGTATAGCATCTAATATTTATAAATTACATCTAAAGTGAAAATTTCAAAATCCACTGATTATAATGGGTTCTATTTGTTACAAGTTGAATTGCAGCTTTCTTGCTACAGACAGAAGTGCATCTGGAATGAAAAGCTAGTCATACAGTGACTGTCACATCTAAAGTTAAAAAATAAGAAATACTAGGGCTGGACACCTTTTGTAAGGATCTGTAGCAGCATGGTTAGCATTGCAAAGCATACTAATATGGGAATGATTTCCTCAAGGAAAAAATGTGTGTGTTCTTAAGAAAAATACTTCTGTCTTTCTGCTTTGACCTTCAGCCTTCTCTCTTCCAATAGTGTTCAATTAAATACTTTCTCTCCTTCCTCTGGTCCAGGCACATTTGGAAGACATAGACTGCTGAAGCAGTGCCGAAGAATCACATTTCACTGCATGGAGATGTCTAGAAATGCCTTGCAGGGACATAATCTATCCACAGAATAGTTTTAAAGTATTCCTGACATGAAGATGCTGAGGAAGAAAAGGTTAGCAAAAGTTAAGGGATATGAAGAACTCTTTTCTAAAGGATTCTAAAAGCTTTGTGACTTTCCTTGGCAGAGGGAATATTCATCAAAAGGAATAAGAATATCTAGATCATCTTGTAGACTCTTACACAGATGTATACAGAGAATTAAAAATTTGTCCGTATAAAGTTTCATCCATTTTCTAATTCTTTCTCTCTCCTTCTGTTTTTCTTCATCAGCTTTGTAAGGAGGGTGACATACATCCTCCTCTTTTTTAGCTACTTTTCATTATTTTGTCTTCCTGCAATAACCTACCTTTATCCATTTATCCATTTAGGTGGCCAAGAGGGCCAACAGCATCCTGGCCTGTATCAGAAATGGTGTGACCAGCAGGAGTAGGGAGGTGATTGTGCCCCTGTACTCGGCGCTCGTGAGACCACACCTTGAGTACTGTGTCTAGTTCTGGTCACCACAGTACAAGAAGGACATTGAGGTGCTGGAGCAGGTACAGAGAAGGGCAACGAAGCTGGTGAGGGGTCTGGAAAGCATGCCTTATGAAGAGCGACTGAGGGAACTGGGGCTCTTTAGTCTGGAGGAGACTGAGAGAAGACCTTATTGCTCTCTACAACTACCTAAAAGGAGGTTGTAGCAAGGCTGGTGTTGGTCTCTTCTCCCAAATTACTGATGATAGAATGAGAGGAAATGGCCTCAAGTTGTGTCAGGGGAGGTTTAGATTACATATTAGGAAGAAATTCTCTACTGAGAGAGTGGTTGGGCACTGGAACAGACTGCCCAGAGAGGTGGTGGAGTCACCATCCCTGGAGGTGTTTAAAGAATGGGTAGATGTAGCACTTGAGGCTATGGTCTAGTGGCTAGAGAGATGTTACGATGAAGGTTGGACTTGATGGTTCTGGTGGTCCTTTCCAACCATAACGATTCTATGATTCTATCTTTCCATTTCCCCACTCCACCGAAAGCATGCCTTACAACAACAAGGAGCTGTCAGCTCCTTTGATGGTGTAGTGGAATACAGTTTCTTGTTTTGCACTGGTATTACATCTTGGCTTTCCTTCTTTCAATATTATAACAAAAATATTATTATTGCAGAATATTACAGTGAAAACTTAGGGAAAACACATTAAGGATTCTGTGAACTATAATGAAATACCATTAAAGTTAATGCTGAAAATGCAATGGTGAATGGAATGGCAATAAGGAGAAATACTAGCTTGAGGTTGGATCAAGACTAAAACATTGGCAGTGTTTTCTTAGTATGTGTTCGAGTATCCTCCTTAGTCAATGAAAGGAGAAATAGATCTTAGCCACCTATATGCCCACCATTTAGTGGCTTTCAAGGGAAATTAGAGCTTTTAATGAACTATAAAAGAAATTTGTGCAGCTCATGTTGAAGAACCACTTCCCAACACAGTGAAACACAGGCTCTAGAGAGGGATCTGGACAGGCTGGACTGACTGATAGGCCAAGGGCAATGGTATGAGGTTCAAGAAGGACAAGTGCCAGGTCCTGCACTTCAGTCACAACAACCCCTGGCAACACTACAGGCCTGGGGAAGAGTGGCTGGAAAGCTGCACAGTGGAAAAGGACCCTGAAAGCTTTGGTTGACAGCCGGCTGAATATGAGCCCACAGTGTGCCCAGGTGGCCAAGAAGGCCAACAGCATCCTGGCCTATATCAGAAATACTGTAGCCAGCAGGACTAGGGAAGTGATTGTACCTCTATACCTAGCACTGGTGAGGCCACATCCTGAATATTGTGTTCAGTTTTGGGCCCTTCACTAGAAGAAGAACATTGAGGTGCTGGAGCATGTACAAAGAAGGGCAATGAAGCTGGTTAAGGGTCTAGAAAACAAGTCTTATGGGGAGCAGCTGACGGAACTGAGGTTGTTTAATCTGGAGAGGAGGAGGCTCAGGGGAGACCTTCTAGCTCTTTACAACTAACTGAAAGGAGGTTGTAGGGAGGTGGGGGTCCATCTGTTCTCCCATGTACCAAGTGATAGGACAAGAGAAAACGGCCTCAAGTTGTGCCAGGGGAATTTTAGATTAGATATTAGGAGAAATTTCTTCACAGCATTGTCAAGCACTGGAACAGGCTGCCCAGGCAGGTGGTGGAGTCACTATCCCTGGAAGTATTTAAAAGATGTGTAGATGTGGTGCTGAGGGACATGGTTTAGTGGTGACCTGACAGTGCTGAGTTAAAGGTTAGACTTGATGATCTTGAAGGTCTCTTCCAACCAGAACGATTCCACGATTCCATGATTCTAAAATGGTGGTGTACAAGTGAGGTGCCTTGCACTGCTCTTTCACCTACCAGATAACCTGGAAGACTACCTACTGTAGTTAGTGCCAAATGCTGCATCTGCCCATGGCAGTGGTAATATCATGCTTTTGATGTTATCTAAGTGTCTGTTTATACTGTAGTAAATACCTGCATCATGAAAAGCTGTGTATGAGACACAACTCTGATAGCTCAAGGAAATAGTCAACTGATGTTTTACTTTTTTAGAGACAAGACAAAAGACCATGATGTTAACTTTTTGTCTTTCAGATGCCTTTGATATCCTGCCTTTCTTTAACCCCTGTGACTTCAATATTCACAATCTCATTCAACTATTTGTAACTTTGCCTCATGAGAAAAGTGTGTGGAGGGTCATACTGGTGTCCTGAGTGGTGCAACTCAACTTTCTCATGATGCCAACATAGGAATTTGAGTTGATGTACTGTGGCTTCAGGGCTACGACAACTCTGGTTACAGAAGGAGAGTAATATGTATGGATTTACTCTCTCCAATAGTCAACACAGGAAAATAGGAGGTCCTACATAGGCTAACCTGCATTAATTTGTTCTCCACTCCAATGAAGTTCTGTTCCAAGCCTCAGTTAAGTGAAATAAAAGTATGAAAGTCTTGAAGAAAGCCCCGAGACAGTCCTTAAAGATTTAGAGATTACTTTTGGGTTTTGAGCGCTCAGATTGTTAGCAGACACTATTATGTAGTAATCAATGCTTCTACAAGAGAATGGAAAAGGAAGGACTGCCAAAAAAAGCAATTCAAACAAACAAACAAAAAAAGCAAAACAAACAACCCAGGAAGTCAGTTTCTGAGGATTTTTTTTGTATTTATTAATATAAAAGTCACTGGTTTCAGTAGTCTCAGGGAATGATTTAGTGTTTCTTCTTTATTTGATGGACATTAGACAATTATTTTAACAAAATAGTGTGCCTAATTGTGTGCCACACCCTATTGGACTCAGTGTTTCTTGAATGTAACAGGAAATGTTCAGTCTGTAAAGCCATGGATGAACAGAGTTTTTGTCTATGGGCTTCTGGAAATGATAGTTTTTGCAATTGTGAGTTTCAAACCAAAACATTTTCTGGAGTGTTTAACAGTACACAGATCAGGAAACTGGTACTGTGGATTTGCTAATGACGCATATGCACACAACTTGACCAAAATGCAGGTTGCGAAAGCAGATGTTAAGTCTGTTGGTGGGTTGCATTCAACAGCATACTGGGTGTGACCTCGGTTTACATGTGTTTTTAATAGATGAGTCTGTATAAACTGATTCCAATGAATGCACATCATGTGCAAGATAAAATGCTTTAGTGCTTCAGTTGAAAAAAAGTATCATATTCAGTAAAAGAGAATAAAGCGTCGCTCTCCATCAGACTACACTTTTTTTATCTGGCCTGTATTATACATGGTTTAATGGGAAAAGTGTGACAGGTCAATTCTTCTTATACTAAGGATTATTTTGCAGATTCAATTTTTTAGTAGTCTGAAACATAAGTTACTATTATCACTAAATCTTTTATGTGACTGAACAAACTTGTCTTTATAAAATGGACACAACAGTTTAGGGCTTTTTTTTTCGCTGCTCTAATTTTTTCTTCTCTCTTCTGCATCTATTTATCTGTTTAGGAGCCTGGATGTTTGCAGGGCGTCTAGAACAACAGTGTCCAGTTTCTGTGAAAGTTTCTTGATATTCAGATTATAGCCAGATCACTATTGTGTGTCAAGCCTGTTCAGGCTGGTCAGTTACTAAATGGCTGGGCTTGAAATTTCCCTGTTCTCCACTAATCTTTAAGCAAATTCCATTACCTTCCTTGTGCAAATGAACTATGTTTTATTTCATACAAAGATGACTGCTACTATGGAATTGCAGTTACCATGTAATGAACTTGTTCCTGAGGACATACAACATGAAGACTTTTGAGCAATACAGAAGAAAAGTTAATGGGAAAATGAGAGAGAGAAAGATATTACCTGGAAGGATTTCAACTATTTTGTAGAACTGTCCCGTGAATAAATGCTCACTTGAAAGAGACATCTATCAGTATGACTTAAACCAGAATTACTAAAGAGTTTATGCTACGTTCTTCAGGACTTCAGAGATGGAAACTGTGAAGGTTTCTTATTTTACTCTATGAGATGTCAGTTAATCAAAAAGTAACACACAAGAAATAACAAGCTTCATTTTAATCTGAATTGCATGAAAAGTAGGAAGTTTGCTGGGAAAATGCCGTAAAAATAATATACTTTATTAGACCAAGTAAAAGGTTTGGCTGGATCTATATGCATTATTTTTACTGTAGCCTCCAATATCCACAAATTAGGACCATGGTACAGTTATGCTGTGCTTCACAAAACCACAGAAAAACAGAGCATTTAGAAAAAAAATAGATTAATAACAAGCATCTTACAATCTTTCCCCACCATTTTCTACCTTATCAACTGTAGCTTTTGGGAGGGGCCATTTTATATAAGCTTTCCTTATGTAAATGTCTGATATTGTGGAACAATATCAGGATATTGCTACATTTTCTGTGTCTATACTAGGGCAAAAAGCAGGACCAGGGCTAGTGTTTGAGTTGCTGATCTCTGTAGCCTTGGCTAGTCTGTCTCTTGACAATGATCCCTGGCACTAAATCATGGCTGGGGATTCCCTAAAGGAGATGCCAGCTAGGCACAGATCAAAACTGTTCCACGGATGTGCCAGCACTTTAAAATGATGCATGATGTATTTGGCCCTGTTTCATTTACTGTTGGAGATGTCACAAAGTGTCTGAGGCATTGTCCTGCACTAAGTGCACTCCTATGCCATGTGGGTGGGAGTATGAGACACACTCTGTGGTGTTTGCAGTCCTAGAAAACTTATCCTCTTCTCCTTCATTCAGGAAGTCTACTTGCCAAGTAGACTACTACCATCAGTACTTGGAAAAGTACTGATGGTAGGTTCAGGAAGGAATTCTATCTCAGCCAGTGAAACCCTGAGTATTCCAGCACTGCTGAAGAATATTTAGCCAAATGGACACAGTGGTTTAATGATCTGGTATTGCTTGTGCCACATGTGTTGAATTATATTTGTAGCTTCCAGCTCCCAGGATTGGAGTTATGTTCCCTCTGCACTGTGATTTCCTGCCAGGCAAGACCTGTGCAGACACCATATTCCCCTGCTATCCACACTTGGGGCTCTAAGAATGATGAAATTTTGTGGAAAGGAGTCATGGTCACCTCTAAGAAGATTGTATAATCTGGTCTATCAGGATATGAGGGCTGTAGTGCACACTGTGGGATCCCCATAGTAAAGGCAGAGCCTTCAAGCATGGCAACCAGAGATAATTATCCTCCAGTTACCATGTGCCAGTGGTAATATGTTAGTCTGACATTATTAATGAAATGTGCCAAATTAAAAGATGAGAGGAAGCTGATGTTGTCAGTGAACCAAATTTTCAGCCTTCAGATTATTTCTAAATGATTCTTAACATTGCTAGAGGCAACCTGTGTACTTGCTTGAAAATGTTTATACTGTTAAAATACTGAACATCCTTCAGTGCCTTTGTCAATGGTAATTGAGAATATATATAGATGCCTATATATCACTTGATTCAATAGAACCCAGGTTTTAAATTTGCAAGCCCTAATAAAGCTTAACATAGCTCCAGACAGTTACAGGCAGTGCAGTAGTAAACATTAGTAATTGGTTTCCATGATTTGTATAGATTTTTTGCAACAGAAAAGCGGGACTAGTTTCAAGTTTCTTGACTTCTCCCTCGGAAATACTCGTATTACTAACCAGTTTCCATCTTCCTACTTTACTAGCATAATTTAATCAATATGGCAAAAGTATTCCTTATTATGTATAATTTGTATAATTTTCTTAATATTTTTTTAGGTTTTTTAAAATAATTATGAGAATGTAGGATACTTAATGAGGCATTTTAGGTGCAAAATCAGAAATACTCCCAATGAAAAAAATCACAAGAACCTATAAAGTTCACATGATTAACTGACTTTATTTTTCCACTGTGATACCATTCTATGGAGGGATATAGAAATCACTAGATAATTATTCTGAAAAAAATTCTATTCTACAATTCTATTCTATATTTTAAAAATTTCCTCTTTTGATGTTTTGCCAGAAGATCTAGAGAGGTGATCCTTCTGCTCTGCTCAGCTCTGAAGAGACACATCTGGAGTGCTGGGTCTATTGCTGGCCTCCCCAGTACAAAGGAGTAATGGATATACTAGAGTGAGTCCAGTAAAGGGCCTCAAACAGGATAAAGGGATTGGCGTATCTTATATATGAAAAGAAGCTGAGAGAACAGGAACTGATGAGCCTGGAGCCAGATGCTTCTCAGTGGTATCCAGTTAAAGTATGAGAAGCAATGGGCACAAACTGAAGTAAAGGAAATTCAATTTAAACACAAGAAAACCTTTTTTACTGTGGTTGAGCAGTGGAACAGGTTGCACCAAGAAGTTGATGAGTTATCACCTCTGGAGTTATTCAAAACTGACTGGACACAGTCCTGGGCAGCCCACACCACTCGATTCTGCTTTAAGCATGAGAGTTGAACTAGACCATCTCCAAAGGTGCCTTCCAACTTCAACTATTCTGTGGTTCTCTAAAACTGATTAAAGTGAGAATCCCAGCAGTCAAGGATGGGATCTCTTCCCCCCTGTGATACTCGTGTTTAAGCCCTGAATCAAAATACCATACCTCTTGCAGTTCTTAGATAGTTTCCACAGTCCTACTGAATGACCTGATATTGCCAGTTTATAATTTCCCTTTTTAGGACTCCATGATAAACACAGCACATGTACATACAAAGTCTATTTCTATGCCAGTAAATTAACTGTGAGGTTCTCTGGCATGGATGCAAACTGGAATGAAATGGTTGGTATTCATACTGTTCAACTTTCCTACCTTCCAAACAGCATGGCCCCATCCCAACTGCCTACTGGAGTGGTACTTGGCTGTTGCTCACTCCTGCACCATGCCCAGGAATTGTCTGGGATAGGGCTTGTTGGCCTGAGCTAGAAATGTACTGGGAGTATTTTGACAATTTAACAGCGTCAGTGATCATTTGCCAGCCCTTGGGAACATTTCCTGGCACTGCATAAATTTTAAGTGTTGAATTACATACATACAGACCTGTGTTCTGCCTTCTAAATACTGTTGTCTTTAATTGAAAATTAAAGGATGAAATTGTATTGATTTAGTAAAAAACCCCCTCAGATTAAAGCACAGAATGCAATTGCTACCCTCATTTCCCTGCTATAGGCCAACAGTTTCATGGCCTAGATCATTCTTCAGGTTTGTGCTGAAGTCTTCTTGAAGGCTTTTTCTAGATCAGGATCCTTTCAGTACATGAGCTTTCTCCAAAATCACAGAGGTTTTTCCCTCTGAACCAGGAAGTTTGTCTTGAATTTGGCTGGTTTCTCAATGAGCTCAAGCTCCCTACTGGCTCCCACCTGGAATGACTGAATTCCCATCTCTTCCTGTCTTCTGCCCAGAAACTTCCTGTGTGGGCCCACTTTTTATGCCCCTGCTGGTGCAATGGCTTCTTTGTTTTTAAAATTCCACACTGTCAGGAGACAAAACAGAAAAGGGAAAGGGAAAGGGAAAGGGGAAAGGAAAAGGGAAGGGAAAGGGGAAGGGGAAGGGAAAGGTGAAAGATGGGAGAGATCATAATAAGCAGCTGTTCTTTTGCACAACTTAGATAACATCCGAATATGTGTGCATCTCTATATACTTTGCATTTGTATGGGTAAATATTTATGTGCAGAAGTGAAAAAATTGATGGGTATATTTCAGGCAGTTTTTCAAAAGTTTTTCTGATTAATCATGGTTATCAATAGTAGCTTAGAACAAAATTTACTTCCTCCAGATTCTAGGTTAAAATTTTCTTGAAAAATGTTGTTTGTGAATATCTGCTCGCATTATAACCACTTTTTGATGTAACCATATTTGTAGCCTTCGTGTCAATTTGGATGTTCTTGGCAAGGCACTTATGGCATCTAAAGATGTCAGTTGGTTCCCATTTGTTCTTCTCAGCTTTAAGCTAGCTCACAGATTTCTATTGCTGTTTCTCCTATCCTTTAATTTCCAGGCTTTTTTTCTAAAGAAAAAGTGTTTGTGTACACCTTTGGGATAACTAAGCTTGAGGCTGGAAACATTTAGCATTTCCCTTAATACAGAAAACATGGAATGTGACATTCCATTCTTAAAGTTGGATACTCTTGGGACATGAAGGTCCTCACCTACTCCCAGTCTGCCAAAAATAGGTGATACTTGCAGGATTCATGGGGATGAAGGGAAGTCAGCAGGCTATGGGAGATGAGAAACTACTATAGTTTTAATATTTTGTAGACAATGCTATGTGATACTGCCTCAAGTATGTTCACTGACCTGGTCAGTGAGGTGAAGTTGTTGAATAACCATAGTGTGAATAACTACAGGAAGCCAGCAGATCACAGAGCTATCTACTGTTTAAAAAGCTCTTCTTAGGAGAGAAAGGAGTGGAGAATGGGGTCAGTTCTTAGATGTCGATACTGTTGAGAACAGACAGTGATGGAAGATGGGATCCTCTGGTGAAGGAAACCAGAAGTTTATATTTTTTTCTTGTACGATCTGCTCAGTGCTCTTCTTTATTTTCCACCAAAATAAAAACTTTTGTTGTGTCCTCAGTGTCTTCAGGCCTTGTATGTCTAATTTATCTGCATTTTTAATATTGTTTATTTTGGTACCAGGAAGCTTGGTGTCAACCCATTAGGTGAATAAATGCTAAAAGTGTGCTCCCTCTGGAAGAATGAAGCAGTGTGGTTTTGTATAAAGACTGTCTTTCATCTGTCTGGGTTCATATATTCTCAGAGTTGCACCTTCTTTTCCTCTGCATATAGGTGAAAAGGTCTGAGAAAAGAAACTGTGTTAAGTCACAGAATCTGTTAGTAAAGCCTCAGTGTAGCTGCACAAAATGATCAGCAGCTGTAGCCCAATTAAATGCAGCAATTTCACAGTACACTACTGCTCACCAGAGAGTATATACCGATATTCTCCAAGTAGTCAGCCAACCCATTTTGTACCAGCACTTGCAAACTTCTCCTTAGGAATATTTAACAGTTGGCTAGGGCTCATCAACAACAAAGGGAAGATGAGAGGGAAGAGAAAAAGCAAAGGAACATAGTGCAACGAGAGCCAATTAGTAAGTAAATCCACTCTGTCTCTCGAACACAAAGTAAAAGCTTCACAGGTGTGCACAGAAAAAGTTCCGGTTATAGCATAACTATTTAAAAGGTCATCTTAAGGAACATTTAGATTAGGCTAGCCTTTCTTCTTCAGTTCAAAGCTCCTGCTGCGGATTTATGAGTCCAAAGCGAGGAACCAAGCTATTCCTTGTTTAATGTGATCGTTTTAATAGCTAAGCCATTTCTAACTTTGCTTTTATAGATAGCATAGCTCTAGTCTCTGCTGATCTGAATGCTCTTTGGCTCACCCAAATGTGTGTGTCATAAAAGTAACTATTTGGCTACCAATTACTGTGGTGAGGAAAAAATACCACCAAAATACTCTGTTCCAAGGCTGAGGTTATACCTTTTGCACCAATGCATTCAGTATTAGTCATGCTAGGAAACATCTTTACTCTAATGAAAGGTTTTTAAGACCATGTAATAACATTCATACAAACTTCTGATTATGTGAAAGAAAAATTAAAATCCACTTTTGCTTATTCAGTTCCTTTTATAGTGGAAACTCCGTATCTTACCTATGTTTATGTTCTGTGATTTTTGTCTTACTCATCTGCCAGACAATTAATCTCAAGAAGGCTCACCATGAAATGTGAAAAGCAGGGCTCTTACACTTCCCAATCAAAGAAGATTTAAGTCATGTATCTTCTGTTCATATATCTCCTGCTGGAATCACTTACTGGCAGTCATCTTGCAAACACGGAACGCAGAGGATCATATAATATTTGAGCAAATTACAAATGTCTTCATAAAGGATATAGATAATATTCTTCTGTGCTTACTGTCCCTTAGCATACACTGTCTAGGACTGCAGCTAGGATTGCAGCAAAGACAAATCTTTTGCCTGCGGTTATGTGGCATGATGCCACATAAGAAGAAAAAGGATTAAGAGCCCAGATCACTGCAGATCTCTGTTGCTTAATTCTAGTTGTCTAAGGCAGATGCAAACCAGCAAACTCTTAAAACTTGTCAGAGCCTTGGTTGTACCAGTGGTGCTCAGCTGCTGCCAATTGACACACTTTACGACATTCTGAATGCCACATGGACTAGGAGTCACAATGCTTCATCTGAGGAGATGAAACAACAGCAGATAGGGGTGTCTGTCCTGAATTTTGTTTCTGTAGAGTATCCTTGTTCTATAATCACTAATTTCTGTAAATAAATCACATAACACTCACTTCCCAATAAACTGGTATTTACCAGGCTGAGGTTATCAATACTATGTTTTTTCCTCATTTCTTTATATCCATATGGTAAAGTCCTAGTATAAATTTTATTTTATCCTTTACAGACCTCTGTTTCAGTTCATTTTAAGTGACTAATTTGCCTAAATAGCCTTCAGTTTTCCTTGGAACTTTTTCAACTGAACATGGTAAGAAAATAAAATAATGTATATGATCTATTTAAATAATTGCCCCTTAACATCTCTAAAACTATGTAGAATATTTTTCTAAGAAGCAATAATGTCCAGTACTCATTTTCTGCCTATTTTTGTCCTTTGTCCTCGTTTCTGTAACTGAGCCCACTGTCATCTGGTAGAAATATTTACCAGTTGGATCTGAATTGGCCTGGTAACAGTGAGAACACATCTGGAGTCTAGACTCAGCGGCTCTATGGGCAGGGTCATATCTCTGTGCTACATCAGCCCCAGCGCCTATTTCTGTTTACATAGGTGGTGTGCGGCATCATCTGTTTCAGCTGTCAGACACCGCCAGCTCCCCACCCCCTCCAGCCGCTGAGGGACCATCCCCTCCCCTGCTCCCTGACCCTCCAACATCCCACCACTATCAGCTGGAGACAGGAAGCAGGGAACCTCTGGCACGCACAATGGGAGAGGAGGGGGAAGAAAATCCCTGGAACCTATAAAATCTAGCATTATCAGTGTATCAGAGCTATACTTCAGCTCCATGGAATTCCATTGAGAGGGGTACCTTTCTCTGACACAGGAGAAGGCTGTGTCAAATATACAAGGGACAGAATAATCTCTTGGTACAAGAGGAAATGTGTTTTAAATTCTTTAAAAACTCTTTTGGTTTGTGTTTTTTTTACTCTTCTTCTAGTTAAAATGCGTGCTTAAATCATTTGGACTTTAAAACTAGAAAGTGTACTGGTATGTTTTTCTAAATACTGTTTACCTCGAGGAAGGGACTACAATAAACTTAGAAATTGTATCATGATAGAATATATAGTCATAACAGGTTGCTATGAAAAGAATTTTGTCTCGTAACATCCCTGAGGTACTTGAATTTCTGTAATGTGTGAGGCAGTTTGTGTGTGTGTCTTTGTATATGAGTTGGGATGTTTTGGGATAAAAAGCGTTATACAAGAATGCTTGATTATTGCTGCTTTAAAACTGTATGATGGGATTTTCTTTTCATCACTCTTCGCAAAACGAACCAGTTCTGAACAGTGGGAACTATCTCATCAAAATAACATTACATACAGAGAGGATCACATACTAACGTGATGCTCACTTATAAAATGTGGTAGAGAAGTTGCACAATGCATTTCCAGGGCTTTGTCACAGGGAGGTATGTACAGCTTGAGCTAATCACTCAGACTGCTGGTGAGTGGGAGATAACACATTATATCTTCTGTGGATTGGCACAGTATATCACTTGTAACACACACTTAACAATGAGTTATGGTACACCACTCTTGCTCTTAAAATAATGAGCAAACATTTGTAAGTACAAAATAGTGGTGTCTCTGTTTCATTCCACAATATGTAAGCAAGTCGTATTGATGCTAAGAGGAATTCTGTTCACAGTGAAAAATAACAGACCAATTTATACAATCACACTTTTATCAGTAAACATAATCTCTTCTGTATACACTTGGAGCTAATATACTTGAATGGGAACAAACACATTTGTTTTAAAGGGGCAGAGTGTGCTAGACAGTCCACTGTTTTTCACATCGTCAACAAAATGGGAAAATAAGCTTTAGTTGCTGGGCTAAATTCTGTCATCATCATAAAGAGTTGTACAATATTCTTCAATGTAATGGAGCTGCATATAGCTAATGAGTTTAAAAGGGGCTTGCAAAGTATTTTAGTATTGGTGATGTGACAAAAATTGGAAATAATTCTGCTTGACCTTTGGTCTGCAGAACAGTTGGCAGACAAGGCAATATTTGTATTTTTTCAAAGATATTTTTTTTCTCACAAACTCTGCAAAAAACGTTGAAAGGTAAGGCTTGTTGACTCCACTCAGTATGTTGGAGATGCTGCTAATGCATTTTTGACTCTAATTGGAGCAAACCTTATCTAATGTTAACTATTTTGAGAATGCCTCAACATCACTTTAAAAGGAACACGTTTCAAGGTACATTTTTTCCAATAAAATGATGTTGTTTTCAAAACTGAAGGCATAAAATTATCAAGTCTACAAAAGACTCATATATCAGATTTCAGTTTTTCTTTCAAACACATTGGAGACACTGACAAAACAAAGCTAGTTTGGTCCTCCATAAAAGAGAAAATTTAATTCAGATCATATGTTGTGTCTCTTGGATGTAATATTTTCCTGTATAAAAAGGGTGAAAATTGCTCCCATTATGATACAAGAGATCAATTTGCAAAAATATAACACCTAGAAATTACTTGAGCGTGTTTTTATCATACATCACGTCATCATAATATTTCCATGAATTTCCATGATAATTCCACTTGGTTGTGCTAAGGAGACAGTAAAAAAATTACAGAAAGTGAAATAATTGTTTAAAAGTATTTTTTTTTAAATTGATACATATATAACTTTAATTGACATATGATAACATGTAGAGCTAGAAGAAGGAATATGGTTAGGTTCACAAAACTTATTTGTGATAAAGATTTCAAATGATTGTGAAATACTGAGAAATGCTCCTTCCTGAAAATAATTTTAATATCACTGAAAACATTGGTTGCCACCAGAAAACAAAGAATATATTTGGAATCGATCTTTTAACTCATCATCTCTATTCATCTGGCCAGAGCAGATGGTGTTAATAGCATCATGGGTAAAATGTGATTAACAGTGGTATTTGACCAGGAGTGCTCCATGGATGTAGAACTATCAATCCACTAATTCTCAGCTTCTATCTATTGTTTTTTGCTAGTGAAAGGTATGAAAAGCTCCTACGCCAGCTCTTCTACCTTTAAGTAAATGAAGGAGGACTTTGCTCCCTCCTGCTTCTCTAGATGTTACAAATAACATTAAATTTACTTTTCTTTTGAAAATACCAATTTTTGACTCTTTATTTTTCCTCCCCTTCGTCCTATGATACAGAAACTCAGAAATGTAAGAAACATGCTGTACTTTTTGAACACATTTTGAATGGAGGTGTTAGAAGATCATGTATATATGCAACATCTCTCTGAATCATCTCATGGATGGGGAAAATACATTTTGCAATGTGTGAAGTCAAATTTTGGTCTGACATGGTCAGATTTTTTGTGCTTGACACTGAAAAGGGGCCAGATTTTCTGAAGTACGCATGGGCCTTTGCAGTCCTTATTGCAACGTCTGTAGACAGATTTTTAGAGAGGTTGGCACCTAGAACGCAAAAAACCCTGGCAACCTGTTTTGGCATTAAAAAGGAAACTGAGAAGTTTAGAAGTCTAAGCCTGCTAGAAAGTATATACTGGATATTTTGAGTAGCAATGAAAAGTTACCTTGCTTGCCTTGCAAATTCCTAGAAAAAGTCTATCTTAAAAAAAAAGTAGTTAAAATTATCCTATAGAAGTAGAGGTGGTATGAAATTACTAAAATTAAAAGCGTAAACCAGAAAGTAGTAACATTTCCTCAGGAATAACCACTTTTTAGTGGAGCTGCTCAGTTACAAGATGGGAACCTCTGTGATCTGTCTTCAAAGAGTGAGCTCAGATAATATGTTTCCAGCTCTCAAATGTCTGGACAGCCTTTAGGAGACACAGAGTAAATGGACAGAGAATATGGCCTTAGTTTCAGGTGTTCTGCTGATGCAGCTTGTCACCATCAGTTAAGTTATTCCATCAAATACTTTGTTATGATGTTCTAACTTTAGCTTCATATCCATGTGTATTTTTTCACAGGCAATATGAGCACCATTGGGGTGAGCCACAAAAGGGCACAGGTCGGTGGGAGGGAGCTAACATTGTTCAGCTTTTAGGAAAAGAGGATTAGAATAAAAATCTGACAAAACTGAAAGCTTTGAAACGAATAGCCATAAGCAGTCAAATTGCATAACATTTCATGGTCTCATCTGATCAAAGACAAAAGAATCCAAAACAATTATAATGAATTGTGGGAGAGGGAAACAGTGACTTTCTAACTTGATGGTCATGCCATAGCAGGCACGCTTACTTCTAGGCCACCATCACAAATCTGGTTCAGCTAACAAGGGTGGAAAATCATAGATGTGTAAGAATTGTGTGTTCTCAGAAATTACATGAAATGAGTCAGAGATCTGTCAGATTTTGTATGGGTGAATGCTTGTGTATTTAAATATACCACCACAATGGACAGCACATTGCATTTGACACCCACTCCACACTTAAAGTGGGACACAGGGACAATATTAGCATGGCAGCTCCTAGAAGTAATCATATATTCTGAGTTTTCAGTCTGACAAATGTGGAAAAGAACTTGAAGTCAAAGTACCCAAAAGGAATGAGCTTCCCAAAAGACCAGATTACATTGTTACTGTTGCAATTTTTACTGTGGAGAAATTAATGAAATGGAGAGAGGGTCATGAAGATAGTGGATGTGGCCATAATTTTGGCCACCTATAGAAAGTATGGAACCAGATGTAGAAGTTAATGTTGGAAAGGAACACTGGAGGAGTACAAACAGATGGTGAGTAAAATAAGACCTTTCTGTCTCCTATTTATGAAGAAGTCACATGTAAGAAAATGAACTTCTAAGAACCCACTGTGAGCAATGAAATAAGAGAGTCTGAAAGAATGAGTCTGGGACTGATCCTATTAAATAAACTCCAGCATCAAAGAGCATCATGGGATGTATTGCTCACGAACAATAAATCCTATCACAAGATTTCTGCCGCCAAGATTTAGTATCTACAGTATGCTGCACATACTGCTGGATCAGCTCTAGCCAGCAGATCGGCTGATAGCTCTTTGAAAAACAGGATTGGGTTTGGTCATCATTTCCATTGAAAAGTCTCACTTTCCATCAAAAACATTTGAAATTCATTACTTTTCGATCGACTTGACACTTCACTTTGCACAGTTTTCCCTTAGGATTTGCTTTGCAACAGTAGCATATACACTAGTAAAGGGTCCTGGTCCAGAGTCCTTGCAAATATTCATTTATTATGATTAAAGAGGGGTATGGTGCTCCTATTACTACATTCTTAAAAAAAAAGAAAAAAATTATTAAATTCAATGAGAATTAAAATAATGAGGGAGGCCTAGTTTTTTACATTTACATGCATATGGATGCTGCTGTAGGGACTGAAAATGTACTTTTGTAACTTCAAGACTGAAATGAACCCACAGCATTTTTAGTTTCACTGATAACAGTACCAGAAGAGAGACATTTACTTTGCATTTCTTTGTTCATATTTGAGTCGTTTAACTGTATATATTCTGATGGAAGAATGATACATGTGGTAGAAATTCTTTGTTGAAATAGTATGTCGATTATTACAAAGTTATATTCGCTTGAGAAATGAATTACCATCTAACATATGTTCACTCAAGGTTCTGAGTTGAAAAGAGTAGTAAATAGGATGCATGAAGAATGATCATGAAAATAAAGAAAAAAAAAGATCTGGACATAATTTTGACTTTCATTAGTGACTAAATACGAAACATCCCAATTTACATAATCCACAGATTTTGCTATGTTTGTACAAAATTGCAACAATTAAAAAAAAAATCTAAATGCTGCAATAGATGTAAAACACAAGCCAGTAATATGGGACATATGTTACAGAAATGTTGACACGAACTCTTAATGGAATTTTACATTTGAAATTCTATCAGTTATTCATTTTCTACTGATTGAACACAATGAGCTCCTCATGGTTTCTAGACTTTGTCCAGAAATGAATTAGATATGACTGTCTCCTAGACTCTTAAAGAAAAAGACAGCACTTATAGTTAACATTTTCTTGGGCACTTTCAATAAACAGCAGATGTGTAGGAAGAAGAGGAACTCAAAATGAGCAAGAGATGAAATCTTTTGTTTTATCTTTTAAAAGAGGGAGATGTCATATATCACAGAAGGCCATACAAATATAGAAGAGAAAGAGGTGGAAATGCTGAATACAGGGAAAATTGCCTGGTTTAGAAAGTATTCTTGCAACAGCAAGTGAGAATCAATATTATGTAGTCTCTCTCTTGTATATGTAAAAACTCTTTTGATGACAGGAATTTGGATTGCAAGCCAGCTGGAGAACAATGAAGTTGTTTCTTTCAAAACTGTTCTTATTTCTTTTAGAGTAAGATGGATATGTAAAACCTTAAGTGCAATGATCATTAAGTTGAATGCAATATTGACTTCAAAGTTTATTCTTGCTAAGCTAAAGAATATCTTCTTACTTATTATTTAAATCTCATGACACCAATCACCCTAAAACTTGACCTTGCTTCAAAGAAAGTAGAGGGTAAAATCCTACTCAGTAGATTTTTCTTAGTAACAGAAATGGGCTTCAGATGTCTCAAGGAAAAGACTTGGAGGATAAAGGTCTGTATAGAAATGACTTCACAGAACTTCCTAACTCTTGGGTCTGGTGTGTGTCAAGCCTATATCCAGAATCCCTGTTAGAAGGAGCTCCAAGGAAAGCTCATGTCACCCACAGAATCACAGAATGATTGAGGTTGGAAGGGACCTCTGGAGGTCATCTGGTCCTACAGCATATTGCCCAGGACCATGTCCAAACAACTTCTGAATATTTCTAGGGATAAAGATTCCACAACCTCTCCGGACAATCTGTTCCACTGCTCAGCCAACCTCACAATAAAAAAAAGTGTTTCCTTGTGTTCAGACAGCACCTCCTGTGTTTCAGTTAGTGCCTGTTTCCTCTTATCCAGAGTATGGCTGAAAAACAGGGAAGTGAGGTCTGACCAGAGCCCCTACATGCAGAACAGACAGGTAAGGGCTGCAAAGCAAGCCGAGATGAGCATGGCCATACAGCCTGGTGAGCCGTGTCCCTATTTGTGGTGGGAGTGCTGCTCATCCAGATTAATTACAGTGGAGCCTGAACTTCTGTGAACGCACACATGGAGCCTCTGTAGATGCACACAGAACAGCAATGCCACCATAGTTCTGTCAATGCACTGCTCTCCCTGTGTCGTCTCACCTGAGCAATAGGCTGGGAGGCACCAATGTAGCCCTGACTGCCCAGAAACTCTTCAGAAAAAGAGCTCTTTCTAAGAAAAAGACTTTCTTTCTCTTCCCATTCCTTGTTCCTTGTGCTATCTATAAGGCACCATTTATTTTGCTTCCATCATCTAGTTTTGAGGTGTTAAAGTAAATCACTATTCTTGATGTCTCCCCACCCTCTCTATATACTCCAGGGATTTTTAAGCTCCTCCTGAGCCTCTATAATACTAGGCCAGTTAGTGACAAGAGACAGGATTTGTTCAGAAGCACTGAGTAGCAAATGATGTTATCACGCTTTGTCCTGTTCAGAAGCTCAATTGGCTAAGACCAATCTGTAAAACACTGAGAAGAATCTCTGCTTCTCTTCCTAGAACAAACACAAACTCATCTGGCCATCTCTCTTGCTGGCCATGCTTGCTATTGCACCAGCTTGTAGTGGGCCTACGCTACACTACATTGCAGACAGCATTGGTGAAAAACTGAGCATTTGGGTCACTGACTTGAAAGACAGTTTAAAAAGTAAACAATTAAAACACAGAGTTAAATTTGGTTCAAGGGGATCTGATGTGACAAAAATTCAAAAATTCTTTGCAAGGACCTAAATAATGAACTTAACTAATAGCAGATAAACATCAGATATATATATAAATGAAAAATGAGGAAGCTGAAAAAAATCAACACTACGGGGCTTTTCACACTGGACTTTTATCCAGGTTCATTTGGCCATATAGGTATGAATGAGTTATAATTTCTCATAGTTTATTTCATTTCAATATAGATATGAATATTTCCTTTAAGTCAGTAATTTTAAAACAAACTCTTTAATCCATTAGTACATCAAAAGCCATGTGCTCACAGTGATAAGGCATGGTAAATGACAACGTAAGTCTGTGGAGAGAGCAGTCTTAATGTTTACGAATCATCAGAGGACACAAACACTGAGCTTGCTCTGTTGGTTAACGTATACTTTAATTGCAGTTTACTTGTTGCTCCCTTTATTCTGCAGTAAAAGCTCTTTCTAATACTTATACCTTTTCGCGTTAAAAATTCCGATTTGGGCTTTTTTCCCTCATATTAGAAATGTTAATGTCTTAAGCATGCGTTTAAATACGTATGGGTATGTACAGTGAGACAAGGGTATTTTTTTTGTTTAGAGCCATGACATTCCTTAATATGTGTGCTTCTGGGTAAACTTAATTCTAAACTCATTATAAACAGACAGCAGTGCTTCACTAAGTCTTACACTTGCTATTTTCTTCAGCTATTTGGTTAGCACTTTGTTCAGATCTATGACAAGTGCTGCTTGGCTAGTTGGGTAGAACTAGGAAGTCAGACTAGTTGACCACCAAATACAGATAAGGAATAGACTTCAAAGTCTATAGTAATTAGATATTGTACAACATGTTCAAATCTGGGCTGCTAGAGACCTTTCTAGAGGCAGATTGTTGTCTTACCATGTCTCTTCTGTCTTCTCTCTAACAGCAACGGAATGCTGTCAGTGAACTAATCTCTTGGTGACCCACATAATTTCATGTGGTAAATAGAACATTGGTTGAAAACATAATATAAATAAATATAATCTAGATATAAAGGACCTCACTCTTACATATAACTTAAAATTATATACATTTATATAAAAATATGTATCACATAATACACTGAAAAGGTAATAAGATTTTGAAATAGAATAGCTTTAAATATTTCTTTTAGAGATAAATATTTAATACCCTAAACCATATACCTCATATCTGCAAACAGTCATACATTTTTGAGTGTTCTGAAATGTTTGGTTAACCTTTTTTCCATTTTAGTTTTTACAAGCTTCTGCACTTCTGGTTTCTGTCTGAGACTAGAAACCTAAGTACCAAAATACCACAACAAAGACAGTGCTCAAGATATTTCAGGCATGATTTGAAGCAGGAAGTATTTAGATTCTTTCAAGATTTCCAGTTAAATTTTCAAATACAATAGCATTCAGGTAAGCATCCAAGGTGACTGATGTTCTTCTGAACTGAACCCAAATGTGAAAATTTTAGAATTTACCATCTTACAGCCAATAAAGAGATCTATTTATAGAACAATTCTATATTGGTGCCATATAAACAATAAAACCCCATTATAATAAATGTTGAATTACACTAGGTCAATGCACAATTTCTAAGCATTTCTTGTGTGAAGCACACTTTATATTGATTTATAGAAACTATAGACTGCATATTGAAACCTTTTAAGAAGTATATTTATGAGAATAGTATAAAAAGTGTTGGCATATGTATACACAAACATCTATAAATAGATTGGGCCCTTAAAACACACTTCAGCATTTGACATTTGTGGTATAACAAGTTTACACTGTTTTGGATCATGATTGCATATTTTTCAAAGGAAAGGAATGATCATAAACATTGGCTGTTTATTGCACTATGGTATTTGTCTTCCATATAGCATTTGCATCATTTCCTAAGCAAAGAACAGTAAGCATTGCAAAAAGTGCCATGCAATAAATATAAGCACCTTCTTTAGAGACTTACCTGAAAATGACCTGCATGCCTCAGCATTTTTATGTATCTCCAGATCTCACTCAAATCAAGTCCCTTTAACTTTTGCTATGGTTTTAGTATTTCGATTTGGAAGGGTTAGTGTTTGTCTTTCACGGAGTAGCCAAAACAAAGCACATCTTGACTAAACAGGTGTTTTGGCAAATACACACAAAAATACTATTATTTTGAGCCAAGATAGTTCACCTGACAGAAAAAGAGTATCTGAAGCAGAAAGGGAGTATCTGGTGATTGTGTAATAAGGCCCAAATCCAGAGTTCACCAACTTGCTGGGTCAGGTCTTCAGGAAGATATTTTAGAGACATTTAGAGAAGGATGGCACTTAGTAGCTGGAAAGGATGTTAAGAAAGGCTGGAAGGAAGATCCTGATGACTTTATATGGTTAATTTCTATCTCTATTTATGGAGCAATAAAAACTTGTGTGTCCAAACAGATCATAAGGCAGCTGAAGTTTTCTTAAAATATTTTGTCTTGACCTTCACATGGAATTCAACTTCTAATACTGAAACAGAAAATCTGCAATTGCAATTGGAATGCTAAATGGTAAGAAATCAACAAACATATGCAGATTCTATTGGCAGTGTAGAAAAGAGTTCTCTAATTCTTGAATGTACAAATAATAAATACAAAATTGACATAGCAAAGCTTCAAAATTGTCAGAACATTAAAGCAATAATGAGATGCTGAGAACTTACTCTAGATGATGGAGAAGACTAAGGAAAAAAACAGTTCCCCATTGGGATGTCTATGCAGCTCATTTATTTACCCTGAAAATATGCCAGATCTCTGAGAACAGGCTGTAAATTAACTGTCTCAAGAAATTTTGGCTACCAAACTGTAAATCTCATGTATCTAAGAGATTAAGTTATATAATTAAATAAGTGATCTCTGAAGATCAATGGGATCCTGTGTGAGGCTGCCTTGAAGTGCAAAGGAACTTTTTAAAGCTTGCTGGCCTATATATAACTTCCTCAAAACACAAGAACAATCCACCATGATGTAGAATAGAGACCAGCTTGACTGAATGGGGAACTGAAACTGAATTCAAAAGCAGAAATGAAGAGATGGAAAGTGAAAGCACGGAGAGGCAATCAAGGAGGAATATAGCATCACCACAGCACTCTGGGACAGAGTTAGGAAAGTCAGACCCTGGCTAGAGTGAAAACTGGTGAACGATGTGAAGATCAATATGAATGGCTTTTACAGTGCTTCATATCAGTGAAGGAAACACCACAGCAAATGTAGAGCTGCTAATGGAGAGTGCACATAACCTCATGCAAAGGGCAGGGAAATAGCTGAGGTGCTCACAGCCTTTACAGAAATGGTCTTTCCTCAGGCCTCTCCAGTCTGCATGTGTCCTGGTTCAGCCAGGACAGGGTTAATTTGGTGGGGGTCGGGCTATTCCATACCATGCTGATGTCATGCCCCGGGGCCAGTTCCGGTCCTGAGGTGTGCTCGTGTGGCCGGTTGGCTCCGCTCTGCTCGGCTCCATCAGTTTGTCCACACGGTATCGCTCATTTTGTGCATTGTTCTTCTCACTGTTGTCATTGCTGTTGTTACTGTGATTGTTTCCTGTGTGTCACTGTATTAAACTCTCCTTATCTCAATCCCGGCTCTGTGTTTCCTGTCTCCCTTCCCTGGACCGGCGCTGGGGGGGGGCAGTGGCAGTGGCCACGTGGCTCGGCTCCTAGCAGGGACTGAGCCACTGCAGCATGTCAAGTAACAAAATTTGTGTAAGGTAGTAACATCGTGAAACTTCAAAGAGGACCATCTTAGGGACTACTTAGGTGAGCTGAATATACACATATACAAGTTCACAGGCCCTCACAGCATGAATCTAAGCATGTTGAGGGAGCTGGGTGATGTTACTTTGCATTTGATATCACGGCTGGTAAAGTCTTCGTACAGATAGCATGTCTGAGAGCAGCACCAGGCTAGGGGAGTAAGACTGATAAACTGGAGGATGTGGTTGCCATACAGTGGGACCTCAATAGGCTCAATGAACAGGAACATTAATGAAGGTCAACAAAAGGAAGTGTCAAGTCCTGCATTTGGAAAAAAACCTAATCCTATGCACCAGTGCAAACTGGAGACAGACTAACAGTTCAGTAGATCTACAATAATGTACATGGGAGTCCCTGTGGACATCAGATTAAACCAGTTCTGTCATGTGCCCTTGCAGTGGTAAAAGTTAAATACAGACTGGGTTGTATCAGCAAGAACTTGATAATCCATCACTAGCACTGATGTAAGAATATTGTGATTACCTATTACTTATGGTGATTGCTTACTTCAAAACTTTTTAGGACATTCCTTGCTGCTTTGAAGATATATTTAGTTATTGTATCAGATCACGTATCCATAGATAACAATCTGCATGTGGTTCAGATAACAGATTAATTAAGGATTTCCAATATGTTCTCATTAGTGATGATCTTGCTTCTGCTTGGCACTCTGATTAAATCTTAAAGCGCTTGATGAAGCATCCATTTGTGCTCTTGAAAAGCGTTTCTGTCCCTCTGTATAGAACAGCCTATGTAAGTGAAGGGACTTCTGCAGCCCTCCAGGTATATCAGCTACACATTATCTGCCAGAAGAGGCTATGGCTCGTCTAAGGCCTTTCCAAGGAAATCCATAGTAATAAAACAATTGATATTTCTGTTTTTTCCCAATGCTCACAAAGGAGAATCTAAGGTGAACGCTTTCAATACCTGAAGAGACTTAACTTACAGTCTGCTAAGGACAAAGTACTTCTGAAGACTCTTGGTTTCTTTGCTTTGTCCTGGCCAAAAACTAGTTCTCAAATAAAGATGTACATTTATTTCTCTAAAAAAAATCCACTCCAAAACATAGTGACAGAATCAATATTTTTGAAAAGGATTTCTTTCATTCAGAAACTTATAAAAATTTCTGTGTGCAATTTCAAAACTAGCATAAGATTTAGAATGGCAATCATGTGGTCGGTTCACCACAAAGTACAATATGCAAGACATACAACATAGATTGCCATCTTGAAAACGGGCCACAAGATCTAATGGACTAACTCTGGTTTGGTTTTATTCCTCAAATTCTTTCAAAACTATTATTGAGACACCAGAAGCATTAGTATTGAGCAAAGTACCTAACTACTGATGGACCCTTCTCTAAAGAAACTTTAGTTATTAGTAAAATGAAACAAAGAAAACTGATCTGTGTGGGAAACAACAGATATTAGTTTTTTTTGAAAAGCAAATGGATTTTAAAGCAGGAAAATAACTGAAACTGTTGAAGTTTCTACAGGTGTTCTTGTGCTGAATTTAGGTACTGGTTTAAGCTTTTTGCTGGCTTTATCCTACTGAAGGCTATTATTCATTTATATTCAAGGAAACTGAAAGCAGGGATGAAAATTTCTCTTTACGTTGCTAAATATAAAAAATGAACTAGAGACTGCCTACTCCTGAACAGATGTTAATTGGCTGTTCTTTTCACAAGAGTCAAACTTGAGCAAATACCAAATTTCCAAATCCAGCTGAAAGGCAAAAGAAACAGAAATGTTATGACAGACGTAGAAAACTGCTGTCCAGGCTGGTAGCCAGGCCACCTGAGACCAAACATGAACAGCTGGAAGCCAGCAAAAATCATTACTGCCTCAGTAGAGCCACAGTCATGTATTGCAGAAAATGGAGAATGAATAGTACTGGAGGAATCAGTGAGATGTTCTTCAATTACTAAAAAAATCTCAGATTGCTCTTAAAAGTGGAAGAAAAGTTCAAAACCCGATTTTTTAACAATGAGGCAAGATTAAGGCAGGCACACTATATCCTTTTCAGAAGCATCATTATAAATACCAGGAGCACTGAAATGACCACTACAAATGGCTTCCAGCGGAAATTGTAGCCTACACAGCCTTTTCATTTCTGAGTCATGAGTATCCTAACAAGGTATGCAGTGAATTTAAATTACACTTTTCTGGCAAAATGTTAAGTTATAATCTCAGAAATATATTGATCGCTTAGATGAATTACATAATCATAGCGAAATGATGCCATCTAAAATAATTTATCGGAATGGAATTGAAAGGGTTACATTTTAATATTGATGTTACCATACTGCTGGTGCTACCAAGACTTTGATGATAGCAATATGGTCTGAACACTTTTAAGAACGCAGTAAAGTGATTGTGCAATTAATGAAAGGAATTCCTCCATTTTTTTCTTTTAAAAATGCTGGAAGTGAAAATTCCTGGCCATTACTGCTATAGACTGAGGTCAGTTAGACTCTGCCTAATGCTGCTTTAAGACCATAGAGATAGGATTAATTTCACTGAATGCTGGACACCCACTTTTGCATTCAAGGACTTGCCCCAGATTCCCCTTCTAATGAAAGGAGAACACAGGACAATTAATCTATTCTGTTTAGCACCTATTTTTGTTTGAGGTGGATAAGGGTAGAAACATCTTTCTCATTCCACTGACTCTCTCATTCACAGGTTCAGTGATGCAGATATGTTAAACTGCTGTATCATAGAACGGTTTGGGTTGGCAGGGACCCCAAAGATCATCTAGTTCCAAGCGTCCTGACATGGCAGGGACACCTCCTATTAGACCAGGTTGTTTCATGCGATAAACCTGCTAAACCTTGGGTTTAGATGACCAGCTCTTACGCCTATTGTGCATTGTAGATGCTTGCATTTGGCCAGATAGATGTGACTAGAGATGCAAAAATCTTAGTGAGAAATTCAGCTTACTTCATGTAATTCACATAATTAAATTATCAGATTACCCTAAGGCACCTGAGCCTGTACGTACTTCTTCCATTGTTTAAGGGCCTAGGCAGATGCACCTACATTTGTCTCTTTATGTAGTCTTTTTGATTTACCACATAGCATATTTCAATGTCTTGGAAGAAAATGATAGCAGTAGAGATATATACTGTTGTCAGTCAAAGCCTCTTAATCTAAATTAAAGAACTTTTTGTACTATAGTCAATGGATGTAGGATTGTGGGAATAAATGGCCAATCCTTTTTCACTTTTGTATTCCTGCTGAAATGTCCATTGTCTCTCACTGAAAGTAAAAATGACACATTGCAAAGGCATTGGATTGTCCCATGAAATACAACAATCCACAGCATGTTAACACAATTATTTTTTTTTATATTTCCCCGAACTGCAAGAAAAAACATTGTTTTCAAAAAATAATAATAATCATTCTCAGCAATTTCTAAGTAATGGAGTCTCCTAACATTTCAGGCTTTTAATTCCGTTTTGTTTCTTCCACTGAGAAGATGGAAAAACCCCTAGATCAATTCAAACTCATTTTTCAAATGTGCTCACTTCCCAAGCAGAAACAAATTACCACCATCTCTTTGAGATTTAATTGCCTTCACTCCAGAAAAACACCCCTTCTGCACAGAGGAATGAAGTAAAAAGAAGATAAGGTAGGTGAATCAGTAAAGAATTACTGGCTTTGAGTTGTTTTTCCCTTTTCTTAAATTAACTTCAGGTTACTCGTCAGTTAATATATAGTAATTTGCACATCATGAAGAACTCAGTGCTTCCCTTCTTAAAATCAGGAGCTGTTCACCTACAGAATTCCAAAAGGAGAAGCTTTTGCAGGAAAAAAGGAAGAGGAAGAGGAAGAGGAAGAAAGAAAGAGAGAAGGAAAGAAAGAAAGAAGGAAAGAAAGGAAAGAAAGAAAGAAGGAAAGAAAGAAAGAGAAAGAAATAAAGAAAGAAAGAAAGAAAAAGAAAGAAAGAAAAAGAAAGAAAGAAAGAAAAAAAGAAAGAAAGAAAGAAAAAGAAAAGAAAGACTGAAAGAAAGAAAGAAATTTGATCTAAATTGCAATATTTCCAAGCAGTGAATCCAGCATGAAATAATGGGCCAATCGTGTAACATAAAGGAGCTCAAAGTAATAAGATTTGGTAAGGTCAGAGTCATGATTTTATTGTATTTTTTTTCAAATGAGATATTGTTTTTGAAAGTGATGCTGAGCTATAGTAGGCTGTGGTAGGAAAGGAAACATCTTGTTTACAAATGTCAGCCAGCAATTAGCGTCATTTAAAGAGTGGAACCACAACTGCTGTTTTTTGTTAGCTTTGAAAACCCCATCTCTTTCTTGTGGCCACATTTTAAGAGGCAAAGTAGACAGCAAGACTCTGAAACCAGTTCATAAATAGTCGATTTCATATTTTAAAATCTTGCTTATAACTGTCACCCCCCTCGCGTGGATCACAGATGGTGAAGAACTAATTTGTTACTGTTTGATAACGGCTTTTATGTATCAAAGCTCTTATTTACTACTCTGTGGGGGGAAATGACAGACTAAAAGCAATTATGTGTTTTTCTTTCAGTTTTTCTTTAACCACTGTGCTCTTTGGCTTTTTTTTTCCTACTCCCGACATGTTTCTTATTTGAAATATAGCATTGTGAATCTTTTACATATGTTGGTTCTCATTTAACCCACTTTCTGGGTTTTCAAGAATGCATCTGGCCGAGCAGATCAACTGTAATCTTTCATGATTGTTTATAATGGCCCAGTGATAAGTAATAACACTCAGGGGTGTCTCCCGGTAACAGCGTATTACATTTCAGTATTAAAAATGTAAATTGGGACTTTGCTTTTGAAGATTGTCAGGAAAATGTTTCAAGGAGGTAGAATAGCTACCAGGATGCCTGTAAGTGAAATAACCCCTTCTCCACCCACCATGTGAGGCCTCCTGCCTGCAGGTTTTCTGAAGGAGCCTCTCACCCCCTCCTCCTTCCCCCAAAATAAATAAATAAGTGAAGAGACTTTCCTCTGTACGTGGTATTAAGTAACTGATGTTAAATCTTTCGCCCTGGAAAATCATGAACTCCTGCATATTTCCATTTTTTTTCCCTCACTGTTCAAATTCAAACCACTGACTTGGTGTTGCCACCAAGAGTGATTTTGCTATGGGTTGTGCTTTCTGGTGTCGCACTGCAGCAAAGCTGATGACGCTGAGGGGAAAGGTTCTGCATATATCTGTATTTTCAGTAAACCAAGGAGATTCCAATTTGATGGTGACCAGGACTGATTTGTTGGTGAGTTTTCTTAATGTAAATCTGTGAGCCTGCTTGTGTGTTTAAAGTTTAGGGTGTGCATGAATACCATGGTGAATTCGATCTTTAGTGTAGAATTTGTCCTACTGAAGTAAGAGTTAAATTTAAAGGCAAAAAAAAGCTATTGTAGACAGGAAAGTTCAATATCCCAATTTAATATTATAATTATGGTTATACACTAAAAGAAGCATTGCCTATTGCCACTGAAATCAACAGGAATTTTCCCACTGACTTAAATGAAAGGAGTAAGTCAGCATGGAAAAACCCATGGAAAGATTACAAGCTTTTGTTTGTCTCATTACATCATTTAAATTACCTCCTGGCTCTCTCTGCCTGCTTCACTCTCCTTTTCTTTTTGCATATTAGGCCCACCCTGGTATTAGGAGATGCCTGTTAACGTCAGTGGGATTGCTTGGGGAACAATACACTGCTGAACATAAAAAAGGACAGGAAATTCTCACTAAGTAAGAATATACAGAGCATGCACTTCCACACTCCCTGAAGCCTGCCTATTTGACCAAAGCTTAGACTAACAGGAATAAAATTCAAGGAAATGCAGGAAAACAGAAAAGGAGAGAAAAAAGGACAATGGAATTTAGGAAGCTAGTGTGCCTGTTTAAAGATGAAACATTATAATACAATCCTTCTTATAACCAAAATATAGGAGTAGCACTTATTTCCACACTTTAATGCTAGAAACCTTCAATAGAATCCATAAATCACTTCCACATGTTTTTGAATAAATCTCTGTCCTGTATTTCACAAATTGCTTTCTCAAGTCACCGTTTGAGTAAGGTCAGCAATCCTTCCCTCCTCTTGTTTGACTTTCTCAGGGCGAAATTCACCCCTGGCAGTTGTCAAGAACAAGACCTGTGTCACTGAACTCCTGCCTAAGCCAATTGATTTCCAGTGAGAGCTATATTTAGGCTAATCAGGTCCACTGTGTCTGGATGTGGCAATGAAATAGCTGAAGCATGCTCTATCAGGCCCCATTTGAAAATGCTGGCCCAAGTGTGCCTGTCATTTCTGCTGTATTTCAGACTCTCCATCATTTTGATAATTATACAGCTTGGAAACTTTTTTTCTTTTTATAGTCTTTGAAACTATAATGAAGTCTTCAGTGCTGCCAACCCAAACCATCCAAAAATCTTGAATCGGGCTTGAAATAATCAAGAGATTGGCCTGAAAATCATGCAACTGAATGTACTTGGCTTCTTTTTATTTGCCTTCTGGTTTTGAGTGTTTAGGGTGCAATGGGGTCACATTTGCAGGGTTTCCTCTGTGTCTGTGTGGGCCAGAAATGCAATCTTTTTATAAGACAACTGAAATTCCTTGGGTATTCACATGACTCCAGGAGCTGGGATTTAACAGGGGGGCGGGGAAAATCCACTGTGTTTGGGCTTGTGATAAAATTGGAAGCCTTGGCAATACAGAGTGTCTCACATTCAAAGTTTGTTTATAAGGGGAATATAGTTTGATGGAGAGAGAGAACAGAGTTCCCTTCTGTTCTTTTCTGACTTGAGACAAATTCCTCCCAAAGGGTGAACTTCACTTTGCAGAGCCAGCACAAGGCCTATTCAGAATCTGAAGTGATGCATAGACTTGGTTGTGGCTCTCTTTACATGAATTTACTTCATGCTACATTAAGAGAAGCTGCAGAAGTTACTGTAGCTGAGATAGTTTAATGTTCACAAGGAAAAAATAAATTATTTATAAACCTGCCCATTACCAAGGATTTAAAAGCAAAATACAACAAGGAGGCTACAGGATTGAAAGCCCTTGTGAAAGAGGATGGGGGAAGCCCTTGAAGGGTGGTGAGAGCTGGAGATGGAAGCATATGAGCTATTCGGTATGCATAAAGGTAGGAATCCAATCTTAGGATAAGTACATACTTGTGGAGTAGGAGGCATGGCTGGAGATGCAGGTAGGAGAAGCTCCTGGAAAAGTAAGAAAGCAAAGATGTAGGTGAGGGAAAACATTCCTCCAAGTTCCCCTTTCTTCTGTTATATGCAGAACATAAAGCTTTGCATGTAGGACTGAGATATTAAAGCTGGGGTTCATTTTATCCATTACACGTATCTATAGCACATGAAATTTAAAGTGGGGTTCACATCATCCACCACCTACATGTGCGCTTGTTCCTTGGTAAGCAATGGAAATTAATAGAAACTTCTGGGGTGCAATTAATCTTATCCTCAGACAGACATCTAGAACAGATTGGATAAACTGCACTATAAAAATGCCTTTTAATTTCCATTAGCTATGTAGGAAACTCAAGTTGATGGATTTTAAGAGGACTAATTCTTATGCAGACTATTGACAGTGCAGAAGTCTAAAGTTAAGCATTTTTTCTCATGTTTTGCTTAAGAAAAATCTTAGCTGACATCTTTTTGAGCAATTCAAGATATGACTGTAAATGTTCTTGGTGCAGCAATATGTGTGTATGTATATGTTCACATGCACAGGGTGTTTGGATAATTTTTGCTTATGTTAAGGTCTAAATTGGGAGATAGCAGGAGTAGGGAGTTTATTGCTGCTCCTGGAGAAGACTGGCATTGAACTGCATGAAGAGGGAGATAAAGGTATGGATTTGAGCCATTTATACTCCATAATAAAGGTCTGGATATTGCATAGTGGTCACGCTATGGGATCTTCACATCCACATCAGTCCTAATGTCCTAATGTCTCAGACCAGTCTGTGGTGGTTTAAAATTATTTGACTGGTTTTGCTTTTCTTTTATGACTAGTGACACCTTTAAGTAATGCACCATTAGTGTCTCTTAATCCAGTTGTGTATGCCTTAAAATTTGGCAGAGTGTTTTCACTCAAAAGGTATCAGATTCAATTTAAGTACAGGATTTTGAGCGTGCCAAGCCAAGTACTCCTTGCCAGCAATTTGACATCCTGAACAAATAAGGTTTGAATTCCTGCTCTGAAACAGGAAAAGGCTCATTTAGTCTGTTTGAATATCATTTTGAGTAGGATAGTTTTATTTTTTTGATGCAGCAGTAGTGTCAAGTGTTGTTTCTGACAGATTTATTGAACTGATGGTTGTACATTAAACATATAGCTTTAGACGCAGTTTAAATATATATTCAATTTTTCTATGAAATTTAAGTTATGAAAATACTCTATGATAGGTACATTATAAACGCAGCATAAAATAAATGATAGCAAAGTGTTCGTAGGGAAAAGATTTTCCTGCACAGCTATGATAGAGGTTAAGAACAGGGACTTGTTACACGAAGTAACAGATGCACAGAAAGATGTAGGTATTTATTTACCAATTTATTTACCATAGAACTAAAACCTCATATTCTCAACCACTGCCGTCCTCAGGGTTTCAGCTGTTGCCCAACTTTTGTGACACACTGTTTCAGTCAGTAAAATTTCCTGGGTGCTTTAATTTCTGCTGCAGAGAGAGTAAAATATTGACAGTACCTGCTGCCCTAAATAACCCTAACCTGAGCACGTCTGTGGAGTAGTGGGACAGGAGATAGACAGTCAAGTGAGAAGATACCTTCTTGGACCTGAAAGAACTGTCATTTTATCAATTTGGCAATCCAATATAATGAGCACCACCCTCTTAAAACAGGGTGATCAGCTTTAAGTAGGGCATCCTACAAACTGACTGTACTGTTTCCAGTCTGAAAGTTGGCTTAGCTGGCTGGGTAGCTCTGTCAGGAACTCCACTATGAGAAGATATGTGGATTCTCTTAGTGTCCATTTCCAGGTGCAAGACAAAAGGGAGGAATTAGGGAACAAGTTCAGAGGACAGCACAAGCTAAGCCAGTGCTCTGAGGGCTCCTAGTGCTCTGACCCCACCTTAGGGTGCCAGGTATGGGCTGACTGCCATATGGTGGTCTTTACATGGTACTACAAACCCATGTGTCCTGTTTACATGGCAGTATGGTGAGTTGTTAGCATTACCAGTGTTGTCCATTAAGATGGAGTGGCAATATAGGAGTTCAGATAGACAAGAGCAGAATTTTTGCTTATACTCATGTATATAAGACTGGGTCCCATCCTCTATCTCCTACTCATGATTTAGACTTCAAAATGATGTACAGAAATCCTGGTGTGACATGGTAACATTTTCTAAATCTCATTTGGCAGACTTAAAACACTTTTCACTCATGGTCATGATGTGTCATTGTTCAGAAAAAAACATATCACTCATGGCTGCTGCAGCACAACCTTTAAAAGGAGTTTTACCTCTTATCTGCTTGTCATCGCTATTTTAAAAAACAAACAACTTTGTACAGAGCAGCTGTAAAAATAGTAATAATAATAGTAATAACAAGAATACTAATAATGCTCCCTTCTATTTGAGTTCTGAGGCTCCTTGATCAATATACCTAACTCACTGAGGCTGGGACTGCTGTGAGAGAACCTTCACCTGTATCTAACTATGCATCTGTTGAGGTGAATGAAAGCTAAGCAAGTCAGTGTGGAAGGCTTCAAAAATACCTCACCCAGGAAACACTAATTTACTTGAAAGAAGGGATACACATTCTGTTGCTTCGGGATTTAGGTGAAGAAGCATCTGATTTTTTTGTATATTTTTATTAATTAAGCTTATGTGTCTGATATTGGATTTAATTAAAGATGTGATCATGCAATAGAAATTGATAGTACACTTAGACAAATTATTTTAAGTGATCACACAGTTTATAGAGAATACACAGAAAATTTCCTTAATTTCTATTCTGTCTGAAACCACCTAACAACAAAATATAATGTAAAAATCACTAGATGTTTACTCTAAAAGGTAAGCTCAAATACCACACTTAGCGCAAATGTGTAACTCATGGTATATTACGAATAATAAATATGAAGCTCCCAGATTCACCCTTTCTACTTTTTACTTATAATGTCCTAGTGCTTTAGCCACATGGATTCATTTGCATTAGGACAAAATACATGCAAGACAGATACCCCCTGTGAAATAAAAAAGTCATTTACTGTTTCCTATTTGTAATCATATGCAAAAATATAATAAAAGCACACACACACAAAGGAACAAATACTGTTGTGCTTTTAGCAATTGTTAATTTGACAAACGACTGTTTCAGAATCTAGCTCTGGCTTTTGTTGTTATGGATCTGCTGTACCATATGCTATTATTCAGGCTAGCAGTGGTGACGCAGAGCTCATTTTCTGTCTACTGATCTGTGCAACTTTCAGAGCATGTTCTGTGCTATTGACAAAAAATATCCCTTTTTTCCAGGGCTTTCTAGCAATTAAAAGTGATCTCAGATATTGCCACTCTGCATTGCTGCTTGATGTTTATTTGCTCTATCACCTGCACAACAAAGGAAAGGCAGCTTTAATTTGCTGTATGTTGTGTAATGCAAACGTGAGTTACTGTATATCCCTTAACAGCCCATCATTAATTTCCCTTGCATGCCGTTTCCAGGTTTCATATATTGCTGGCTGTTGTGATAGTATGTAAAGCATCAGCTGCTGTTTCACAGCTTGGATTTTAAGGGCTCCACAAGGACAGATCAAAAGCTGAAATTCTAATATTGCCTCTAATTGTAGAACTATTACCCAAACAAGCAGGATGTAGATTTCTTTCCTAGCAGAATGCTGCCATGGCATTCTCACCCTAATAGACTCGCAGCATCCAGGACTCTGTCAATGTATGGTTTCCAGTTCTGAGAAACAATTATTTATTTTATACTTACTCTTCTGCCGAAGGAAAAAAAAAGTCGTCTAACTAGTTAAGAAGTAAATTTATTTTGTATAAATTCTTACAATGCGCTCATCAGCTCAGTATACGTGTGTAGTACAAAGAACAATGTTATTGACATTGGACATTTGTGGTAAACAAAGATTAAGCTTAAACCCAGAACTGTATAACTGTGTGAGAATCCGACTTGTGTAGAGAGCTAAAATCTGGTAATTAGTAAAGTTATAGGTTGGAAGCAGTTTCTATACTAAGTCTAATGTTCCTAAAGTGCTTAGCATCTTTAGCAGTTGTCTTGGAGGCGATGTGACTCTTTCATTTGGCTCACAGATTCAAACCTTTCTTTCTTTTCTCCAACTTTGAAAGGTATTAAATAGTCCAAGTGAAATTAGGAAAACTGGCATATCATGAAAATCTAACGTTTTATTCTCCAAAGTTTGCTTTCTAAAGAAAGAAATCAAAGAGACGTGTTAGAGAGAAGGCAATCTTCTTTCAACACATGGAAGAATCTCCATCCCTAAAAATAAGGAGAGAATGTATTGTTTTGATCAAAATAACATTTTATTTGTTTTCATTCATGGTTGAAGGTACAGACTCCAGTACTCGAAGGAATGCCTGAGATTTTTAATTCAGTCATGATCACTGTTCACATTCTGAACTAAAGGTAAACTTAGTGAAAAACACAAGACTACTTAAGACTGCTACTATGAGACCTCACAAATAAAATTTTATTCCATATTTACCCATTGGGAGTCTTTTAGGGAAAGACCACATAGAACTCCATGCATGGGGTTAACATGACTCTTTCATGTACCTATTTCTGAAAAATAGTTCAGAATCTTTGCAGAGCTCATCCTTTAGAAGGAAAATTGTTTAACACACCGAAACTGTCATGAAGAATGGATTATCAACAAGGTAACCGTGTTTCAGAAGATAGATGACAAGTACAGCCATTCACAAAGTAGAAGGAAAGAAATCAAAACAAGAGCCTGGAATAAAGGAAATCGCTAGGGGAGAATCAGAGTTGCAGGACAGTTAAAAAAGACAATCTCTGCAACTACTTACTATATAAATATTATTCTTTGCGTTAAATTATTGCCTCCTCTGCTATTGCAGCTTGAAGTTTCTTTAAATCTCTTTACATTGTTGAACCCAGTCTCAAAGCCTCTATGTGTTCTGGAACAGTTCAATGGAGTGTAATAGGCTTTTAACTTCACCACAATAAAGCCCAGAGAAATGATGGAGCTTGACACTAGATTGATGATAAAGCTTTCTTTATCACATTAGGCATGTAGATAGCTGGTTTTCCTTGTCTGAAACACAGAATTTCTCTTGACATTTTTTTCTGTGAATGCCTTACTTGTGAAAGGATCATTTTTCCCCTGTAAACTTTTTCCGTTGCTACAAAATGACTCATTTTCAAAAAACCCAAAAGATGGGGGAAAAAAAATCCAAGTTGCAAATTTCATGCAAAACTCTAGGTCTTTTTAGCTTTTAAACTTGATGCACAGGGGAATGTATGTGATGGGATAGAAATCTGGGTCACAGCATGAAATTCCTGTTTTTGTATTCATAAAAACAAACTCCATATATCAAAGGAAGGAGGTGTGAAGTAGTAAAAAAGAAAAAGAGAAAAGCAGTCTAAAATATTCTTAGCTCTTTATATTTCTCAAAACCATACTGAGATCTTTCAAGACATTAACCATTATGAAAACAGAAATGTTCATTGCTGTGCTAATAACTGCTCTAAACTTATCTCCTGAAGATGAATTAGTGAAACAGCTCATGTTTTTCAGTGTTTTTTTCTATGAAAAAATTATTCTAGGCCCTGTGCACTTGAGAAGTACACAAGTGGATACTGATTTATATAGCAAAGCAGGACACAGACACTGAATACATCCTTCTCCACCCATATGTGATCAAGAGCTGCAGGGATGATGGTATGCAAACAAATCCTTTTTGGAGGTCTAGAGTGTCTCATCTAAGTATAGTGCCTAAAGAAATAAATCATTAGGTACATACCTCTTTAAAAGAAAACTATAATTTGTATGTCTCCTGCATAGCAGACCAAATTTTGGACCAATTTCAGTGCTATCTGGATCTCTGGGTGGATTGTTTGGACGATTTTAGTTTACAGGCTAACGACGACTACCAGATCAGTTCATGTTCTCACACTATGGGATAAATCTTTGGCTTCTAAATGTGCCTACATGTTATAGATGGAGCTAAAAATGACAGTTTGAAATAAATCACTTCAACCTGAAGATGACCAGTAAATGAGAAATAGTTCTTAAAGAAAACATATTTCAAGCATGGCATTTGTAGTGGTAAAAATTGAGACAGCTGGAAGATCATTTTTTCTAATGCAATTCTGTCGAATAAAGACAAGGAAGTACAATGTGCTTTGAAGAAGAACATGCCAGTAATTATATGAAGTGCTGTTCTGCTGCTCTGGGATTTTTTATATTATAAAATTACTTAGTAATAACCTAATAATGAGTGAAAAAGTGTAGTTTTAAGTTGCCTTCAAGAGAAAAAGTATAAACAAAGAAAAATAGTTACCACTAAACCTCATTGGTTCTCAATTCTTTTTGAAAAGCTTGCTAAGCTCACCAATGCCTTTTGACAAGGAGTTCCACTGGCTACTATTGAATGTGCATCCAAGGGATGAATAACATCAGAGAAGGTACATGGCTACAACACACTCTTAGTAACTTCCTTTGTGCTGTTTGCTTGCTACTAATTACTAATTATGTTCCTTGTGCACTCATTTGCTATGGTAGGACACAAGTGGTATCAGCCATCACAGGACAAATCAAAGAGGATTCCACAGACTAACAGAAGGGACAGTTACATTCTGCTTGGTTCCAGTAAAGATTCACAGTGCTCAGCTCATTTAGGACCTTGAACCTCTACTTACTGTCCTCTTCCAAAACTACCTCCCCAAAAATATGAAATTTACTGTGTGCGGTTAGTGACAGGAAGGAAGCCTATTCTCTGCATAGTGGCCATAGATATTCATACGTGCAAAAGAGAGATGGGTCAGCTTTCTCCACATTCTCCCAAAGATACATACCTCCTCAAAAGGGGATAGCACTACACTTTAATATGACTAAAGGGAAACAGTATTTTCAGGAATTCATGAAAGAATTGTGTCTTCATAAACCTCTTGGGCATTCTCTCCCTTTGGGTGGAGGCTATGCCCTAATGGCATAATTGCACCCTCATTGTTTTCCTGTTACAAAACTCCCTCAATAATGAAACATCAGTAGAATTCCAGCTGAATGTGCTAACCCCTGAGAGACACAACTCCTCTCTACTATAATACAGTCAGACAGAAAAAAAGAGGTTCATTGATAAAAGCCACATGTTTACCCAGTGGCAGAATAGTTAGATGTTGATACCAGTTCACAAAAGCAGTGTATGATGATCTACAAATTAATTATACACTTGGATTGCCAGAGACAGAATGTCAGCATTTGCTGGGATTTGCATGAATGCTGATATAGGCTTCAAAACAACACTTACGCTCATGCTAAACTTGAAGCACCTCTTTTAGTCCCAAGGAAGAAGTCAGGACCTAAATTATACAGTGTATTTCATTTGGAACTAATAAAATGTAAGTACAAAAAGGAAACATTTTAGTCAGTTTATTATACAGTATTTGACCCTATCTACCCTACTAAAACTTCACATTCTTTCTCCAGTGGTGCCGTATGGGAACACAAGATTGCAATTGTGCCCCAAGAGCATGACAGCAGTCCTCATAATAGTTTCTTCAGTCTTTTTTTACATTGCTTTCCAAAATGATGCTGCCATATGTGCTGTTATATTTAAGCAGCAGATGCTGTGAACTCACAAAGTTGAAGAATGCTGAAGTATGATACCATTTGAAAACAGGTTTTCTAGGGAAAGCTGACTTCTTGCAAGGCTTTGGATTTATTTCAGGCATTTCATTACTAATTACAAAAGGCCATATAGAATGCATTTATACCACTTATTGGTTCTGTCTTGGGGCACCTAATATATGGGCTATCTAGCTCTACACTATATTGCTCTTCCCACAGCTACGGAGCTGCAATAACCTCTATTTGCAACAGTGTTAATGCTTTAATTTTAAAAAGGAGCTGGGAATGGGTCTTCAGTTCCACTCCTTTACTTAACCAGAATTTGAGCTAAGGATGATAGTGCGCCGTAAACCAGGCTAATTGTATTAGACTATGCATTGACTAAATATGGGTATTATTAATATAATATTAGAAAACACAAATTACTTCCATTTTCACTGATAACTGACTTTCTAATCATTCTCATGTTTGAAAATTAAGCAAGTAAATACACAGCCTACTCTGAAGTACATAGAGATTGGCAGACCTGCTGGAATCATAGGGAGTCAGATCAGCTGCTCTAGTATACACAACATATACACAGGCTAGGAGTTGAAAGAGGATGCAGCAGAGGTATGGAGGAAAAGATGACCCAGGGGAACATTTCTACTATAGTTTGCTTCATGGCAGTTTTAGGAAAATAACAGGATCTAGGGACTGAAGTAAATAGAAGCACACTTTTAGCACTGATCACTTGAGTCAGTTTAATTTCATGTGTAACTTTACTTGGTTTATGAGACTGAAACACTACGCTTTGTAACACAGTTCTTTTCCACACATGGCCAGCTCTGAGAAACTGCAAATAGGGCAAGTTGCCACCATGTCTTACAGCAATTCTTGTGCCTTAGGGAAATGAGACTCTGATTTGGAAGAAAGGAATTATCTGTTGACAAGAGATGTCTGGGGATTGGAAGGTCCTGTGCCACCTCTGTATCCTTGCACATATAGGTAATGCATAGAGTGGTTTGGGTCTTCTCTTACCCGTGGCACTGGTTAATGCTCCCATCAAATGTAACAGTGGAAGTATAGGTCGGATTTTCTCATAGTCAACTTACAAGATTTCATTTTCTTTGTAATTTTATTTGGCATAAATGGCAAAGTTTTGGCAGCGGGGAGGGCTACAGGGGTAGTCTCTGGGAAAAGTGACTAAGGGCTGTCTTATGTCAGATACAATCAGTATCTCCAAAACACACCTACCACAGGACACAGCTGAGCCCATCAGCTGAATTGGTGGTGCCTTTGTAAAATCATCTGTTAGAAAGGGCAGCAAACACCAGAGGCAGAGGAGAAGGGAACATAAGAATGAGAAACAAAGGAGGGAATGCCAAAGTCAGAGCAGAGGGTGCTCCATGGCAGAGCAGGTACACAACTGAAGGGACTGTGGCCTGAGGAAAGCCAACAGCAGAGCATAGGGAAAGAGTGATAAACAAAGAAACTACTATGAACTGATCCCCACCTCTGGTGCTTCTTGTTGCCTCACCACGGGGACTGGGTGTAACCTGTGTCAATAACGAGGGTGGAGAAGAGTCTGAAGTGAACAAGTGAAGCGGAAACAAGGAAGGAGAAAGGAGAGGAGCCTAAGGTGAGACTGAGTCTGGGAAAGTGGAAGGAAAGATGGTTTCCCTTTAAGTGTTTTAATACTTGTCGGTTATTATTTGCCAATTCACTAATCAGTAATTAAATAGTTATGCAAATTGGCAATAAAATAAATACCTCAAGCTGAGTTTGTTTTGCTCATGACAGTATATGGCAAGTAATTTTCTCTGCCTTTACCTTGACCCATGAAGTATCTTACTCTTGTTCAGTTTTCTCCTCTGTCCAGTTTGGGGAGGGGAAAAGATGGGAGAGAGCGAGCAGCTTGGTGGGTGCTTGGGTGCTACCTGGGGTGAATTCACCACAGCAAGGAACTTTATTATTATCCTTCCCTCCCCTTCCTTCCCTCCCCTCACTCCTCTATTTATTTATTATAATTTTCTTTTGCAGCTAGTTTGAATGGGAGTAGTATATCAAATATAGTTGATATCAAGGCAAGTTACTGTTCTTGCAATTAATTCTTGCTTCTGTCAGTTCCATAATAAAAGAAATACTATGAAACTGGCCCTATTGTATATGCTTCCAATATTGGCATCCAGATCACATCGTGCAATGGGATATTCTAACCAGACCACCAGCACTGGAATGAAAAATCTAATTTCTTGTTCCAAAGAGCTATTAGATCAACATACTCAATATGGTTTGCCACCTAGAAATCATGTAAATGGGCTTCTACTTCATGCCTTTTCCTACTTTACTTCCTCTCTCACTGTGTTTCCCTCTTTCTCATTCACCTGCCATTTTTGGAGTGACACATTCATTTTTATTAAATGTCCATTGACCCAGCCTTCTTTTGTTGCTGGTCTCTGCAACTCACTGTCAATCCAGTACCACTGGAAGAAGTACTGATTCCATCAACTTGATAAGAAAGTTCTTGGCCGATATGACTACTAGCAGGATTTGCTACTGCTAGATCCCCTTGATGGGTGCTGACCCTGCTCCCAGTTAATAGCTCTGTGTGATGCCCCCTTCCTGCTTGAAGTAGAATGAAATACAAAAGGTAATGAAATCCTTTCTCACCTTGGAAGGGGTCCTTGCAGCATGCCTAGGTGCACTAGTAGGATATTGTGATAAGGACAAAATTTCCAGCTTAGGTGCTTAAGGTTCACAATATCATAAAGGAGAGTGACTCTTGCAATGTGGAGGGGATCCTACACTGCCCTCTGGGGCTCCAGGCTCCTTTGTTTAAAAGAAACATTTGTTAACTCTATTCAGGTCAACAAGTTTTGTGTTTCAGCTGCAGTTTTGTGGTATGTTGATAGGCATAGAGAGGAAATGGTCTGAGAGTGGATACTTTTATGTCCCCTTGTTTTGAGAACTATCACAGGCCTGCAGTGGAACCAGAAGAAAGGTGCAGATGAAGGCAAGGGATAGGAGAACAAAGTGTTAAATATGCTGACTTTGGCTGCTGGACTGAGCTGTTTGGAGAAGAAGAATGAAGTTATAAAATAGAGATTTAGATTTTCACAGGTTCTAGGGAGAATGGCTCTCATTTGCAGTTCAACTTTGGGTCCTTCTAGTAAAAAGAACTTGGCTTAAAATTGTTAGTGAAGTTTACTTAACACTGTCAGTAGAGTTTCCAAAGAATCCCTCACTAAAAGCCCCTTTACTTATCTAAAATATATGAGGGAAGTTGTAATAATATTTTTTTTTCAGTATATCTGGTTTCTGAACAGAGTATCTGAGGCAGCTGAGACACTTGTATGGTTTTGCTTTTCTTTCCAAACCTTGCAAGGGTGCTGCCCTAGTAAATGACAAAATCCAGATAGAGTGTGGGAGCAGCAGGATCCCAAATTAAACAACTGGGAGGTTGATAAATGCTTCCAGTAGCAGATTTAACTACAGATGGAATCGTTTGACCATTCGACACACCACAGTCCACTTGTTGGGGGCTTCCGACCATCTCTCTGCAACATTAACTTCATAAAAACTTCCATCAAAGAGCCCCCACCAGAGTAACTGTGCCTTTTTTAGAGCATTTTCAAACAGCAGAAATAAACATTAAAAGATTCTGCCCTTCCTTTCTTGACATTTTTCTGACAGTAAATTAGAATCAGATGGAAGGTATCATTATTTCCACAAAGGCTATAATGCAAATGAAATCCTTTATAAAGACTTTTTTTTTTTTAAAAAAAAAATCTATGCATTTGGTCAATAAATTCAAAGACATAGAGAAGTTTTGTTCAAATCTCATGTATCTCAATTTGTATTCCTGTCCTCGGCCAGAGAACATTCTTCACTAAGCAGTTTATTAATATCCTGGACACCTGATAATTTTGTTCTTCATTTGTTTATTCTTCATTTCAGGTTGATTGTATTTTTTACTTTAAGTACTGAACTGATGTTCTGCATTTCAAAGTGACAAAATAATTGTATACCTGCCATTAGGAAAATAAATCTGCAAGAAATTAGAGTATTCTGATTCCAAGAATCTCTAAGAACTGGAGATGATGTAATTTTAAGAGAAGAGTTTTTGAAAAGCAGAGTTTCAGGCATAAACAGGTGGTTCCCCCTGCCTTCCTGCTGGTGAATACTAAGCAAAAGACTGCTAGTGCTCTCCAGAGAATCTGTTCATTGAGAAGGTGCTTTACTAGGATATTGATTTTGTGAACTGGAAATCTAACAGAGATTTGAATAGATGTAGTTGAATGTAAATAGAGACACAAGAGATGACTGAGGTGTATACATTTATGGAGGGCTATATTAATCTATTAGCATTCAGTAGCCTATTTCCCAATATAAGGTTTACATGATATGATTGCTAAAAAAGGCAGCAGTATAGCTTTATCCTTTAATGTATGTGCTCTCCATAGTATTGGAGCTAGGAACATCTGTTGCTCTTCTCCGTTTTTTTCACTATTTGACACCAAACACCTATGAGAAAGTGTGGGATGATGACCCAGAGAGTGGTTGCATTTCCTTCTGAGTTATTTGCTCTTGCTTTACTGTGAGCAATAATGACTTTTCAGAGTGGTGGAAATCAGAGATATTTCAGCTCTTCTCTTCATTTATAGTGCTTTGGAAATTTTCTCAGGATCTAGTAACATGGATATTGCATCCAAATTCTAATTGGGAAATAACTTCCTAATTACAGTGGTCTGGAGTTAGAGCTAAGCAGCTAAGTGTATAGCTATTGTTTTATTACTTGTATTTATATGCTGTAGTATTCACAATACACTATCCAACATCCACCCATGCATTGTACACACATACATAGACTCAGTGCTTACTCAGAAATGCTCATGGTCCAAATATACAAGCAGGTACTCAGAGGTCCTTGCAAGTTTAATTTAATTTATAAATACCTATATTCACATATTTATATATATTTTTTTAACGGTATATATCTTTGTGAGTGTTCCAGCCACACCGTAGAACTAAATTATTTGCTAGGATTACAAGTCTGGTTACATGTCACCTCCTTTCTATTTATATTGCATACATCACTCAGGTGTTTAGTCTTGTTTTCTAAACTATATTGAGGTAGAAACTCCCTATTTATTTTCCTGTAGTGAGGACACCTCTGGGTACATAGCCTGCTCACAGCCAGCCTTCTAAGTTGTACCCTTTTCAGGATTCTATCCTTTACAAATGTTATGAGTCAGATCTTTATGGTCACTCTTGGTGGATGTTGAAATAGGCTGTAGGTGCAGAGGTGGCCATGATGCACAGATATATTTGGTGCATAAGGCAATGCTCCCTATCAAGCATTGCTATGTCCGTATCAACTATTATATGTCTTTTAACAAATTTTGGCACTGATCAAAAAGTGATAAGCAAAAAGAAAGAAGTGGCAGCAGAAAAGAAAAAGAAGTGGTAGCGAAAATGTCATTGCATTGTTTCACCAGTGTCAGGAGCATGATCATCATGAAGATGATTAGACCTCATAGTTACTGAACTTCCTTAGTCCAAGGCCCCCAGTGTACATTATGAATAGCCATAAATAAGTTATCACAGCTAAAGACTTGCTGGGATGCTTGTTTTACAAACACCAAACAAGAAGAGCCCAGAGGTTGGGGTAATTTATTTAAAGATCATTTAGGACTTTAGTTTAGTTTGAAATTGAATGATATTTCAACTCCTAAATACTTACTTAGGTTTTCTTTCTGTTCTGAAAGGCTCAAGATCGTGGGGGACAGATTGCCTGTGGCAGAAACAAGAAAAGTATCTGGACCTCGTGTTTCCTATCCTTTCCCTTTGGCCACAAGAAATAATCTTCCCACCCACACTTATCTAGCACTGAGGTGAAAATTTGCTTCCTTCACAAAGAAAAGTAAACCAGAAGTAGTTAGCAAAGACATAGGAACACTCTTAAACAATTTTCTGCCTATTATTTATTCGAATGTCCTTCTGATGGTTGACTATGCCTTTGCTAGTGGCACTCAAAGAGCCAAAAGAAACATATGTTATGAAAAGTACCTTTAGCAAAACAGACAGACAGATAGGTAACACTTTAAAACAGAGTGGCCAATGATTAGCAATTCATTTGGTATTCATTACGATAACATTAATTGTGATGAATAAATTACATTTAACATCACTTGGAATTTTGTGAAAAGAACTTTTGTCTTTTTGGTGGTTTTGTGAAAAGGAAAATAAACCACTTTTCTATTTTGTGTTATTTTTCCCATCTCAGAAAGTAGTTCATTTATCAGCAGAGTCTATGCAAGGAAGCCACAAATGGTGCATCAGTGCTGTAAAATTCTAAACGCTTCTGATGTTATTATAGTCTAGAAGTAAATTTTCACTCGATCATACTTAGAAGGTTTTTCTTTTTTCACAGCAATTGAAAAGTTTCTAAACTGCTCAATCTTTTCTGCTGGTTCATCACTCTCCTATTCAGTTAAATACACCGCAGAAGTAAAAAAATATACCCATTGCTTGTACGCTGTAAACAGTCAGTAGATTGTGTTCTGTTGATTACAGACGGTTTATATTGGCTGGACCTGGCTTTAGCTGTCAGCACGTAAAGAGAGAAATGGACAAAAGAGGCTCTGAGAGCAGATGTTGACACTGGAAGCTCAAATTCTGGGATCCTCAGCCTGTGACTGTGGAAGCCCAGCTGGGAGAAAGAGACAGGCTGCATTCATAGAGCCTCTCTGGGATCCCTGCCCCATGCAGGTATCCAGCCATTGAGAGACAGGAAGATGAAAGGCTGCTTCACAGATGTCACCTGCTGAGGGTTCAGCAGCCTGTCCAGAAATGTCATGTTTGGCAGCTGGTGGAGGATCCCTCCCACCAGCTCTGGCGCACAGATTCTCACAGTATTTCGGGAAAGATGCTTACACGAGGGTTTCCTAATGAGATGACATTAAAGAGAAATCTTGGCTTCTGCCTCTAACAGCACATTGACATTAACCTAGCTGTCCATTCATTACACAGTTCTACCAAAGATCAGTCACTCTAACAAAATGAATTTTAGGCGTAAGCACCAAGCCAAATTACCCTGGAAAACTGTCGAGATGACTATTGCTTCTCATTCTGTTAAACCTATTCCACATCCCTTTGTTTCTGTCTAAGTTTCTGAAACTGCTCTAAATTCCACTGATACAGGCTCAGTTGAGGCATGTGGCCCCAAGAGCAGCAGAAACTGCAAAATTCCAGAGGATATATGGCACTCACACATGGCACACCGAAACTCCTGGGTCCCATTATCTGTTTGGGTAATAATACATGACCTCATCAGAATACACATTTAGAACATCGGCAGAAAAGATCAGAGAGTATTGGTAAGAAGATAAAAAAGAAAGGCAATAAGAATTTGGCAGAAGGATGCTAAGATCCAAGCAGAAAGGCACTAAAGTGAAGCAGAGGAAGGTTATTGCTTAAATTGGTTGGGAGTGGTTACTGTTTGCCCTTTTTCTCACCTATGGCCTGCAGGTCAAAGCAAATGACACACGCTTTGTCCTTGGCCTTTTGGGTTACTTCTAACCTGCATAGAAAGAACACAGGGCCCTGTTCCATACTGCGTATGGGCTCAGGGAAGTGTCAGGACCTGATTCCTCTCTCAACTACATTCTCAGAAATATCTAGAAATATTACTTAAATGCATGCAGTCTAAAATTGGCATATAGGTGACCAGCAACAGAAAAACACCCCTACTCAGAATGGTCAAATTCAATTTTTTTGAAGCTTTATAATCTTAACTTTTTCCTTCTTTATGTATTCAATGTTCTAATAAGAATATCTGTGCTTTTAAAAATTGAAATTTTTGCTACAGAATCTATCTAGCAGTGTATTGTATGTTAATAGCATTCAGAAGTATCAAAATGCCACAAAATCCCAGGAAAGGACTTTCATCATCATCATCATTTTTTTGCAACTGTAGTTTGGTTATTGTTTTGGTTCTTCCCAAAGGAGGCTGCTTGTGCACCACGCTAGAATAGGCAATGCTTCTTAGGACCTATGGCATGAAAGGTTTGCCTCAGAATACCAGCTGGAAGAACTGACAAGAAATTTGTCAAAAGGTCGAAACTAAAATAACTTTTAGTGCTAATACTGGTTTTGCTGGCACGAGTGAAACTTTAGAGCACTAGGGTCATCTTGACACTTCAGTCATTGTTTTGCAAAAGGGGAGGAGAAAAAGTAATGAGTGAAAAAGTCAAGGAGGGATTAACAGAAGGAAGTAAACACCTACTGAACAACATGATTCTAAATAAATTCACAGCATTCAGCATAATAAATTAAAGAAGCATACAGTGTAAAGGTCTTGAGCTTGGAATGGCCCACTAATGTCAACAAAGGACAGGTGATTAAAGTTACTGATAGGTCTCAAACTAAAATATAATCATTTTCTTCTGGGAGGATGTTCCAATCTGTGGCAGTCCAAATTGAGGTATCTTTAAAAAGATCTGATTTTGAAAAGGTAAAAGGTTTAGCATTTTTTGAAAACTGGATTTTTAATGTGAAAATCTGACTAGAGGAAAACTGTAGTTCCAATGATGCTCATAACATTAGGACACTTAAAGAAGAATAAAACCATAAAATAAAAGGATGTCACAAACAAAACCAGAAAAAAAAATCTTTGGTTCTGGCACATTTTGGTTTTTTTAGTGCATTTCATACCCTCTTTATGAGTGAACCTTAGCAAATGTTGGAGTTTTCTCTTTAGAAGATATTAATGAGCTGATGTATGGAATATTGAATATAAATGAATTTTTATGTTTAGAAAGTAATATTTTGTTTAAATACAGTGCTATATTCTTTACCACCAGGTTAGATTTCCATCTAGTTGAGAGAGAGTTTTTAATTAAAGAACATAAAATTTAAATGGTTCAGAAAATGTCAACATGGGTTCCTATTTTCAGCCCAACACAGATGATAGAATGAGAGGGCATAAATGAAAATTAAAGAAAAACAAATTCAGAACAGATGTCAGGAAGCATTTTTTTCAAGCAGCGAATCATAAATGTGTGGAATGGCTTACTAGGAAAGACAGTTAAGGCAAAAACACAGAGGTCATTAAAGAAACAATTAGAAGACATCATGGTGTAGATGGAAAAGGGAATGAGACATGATGAGCCAAATGGCCTCCACTCGCTCCAAGAGTGTCTCATGTTCTCAAGAAATCCAGACACTGTTAGATGTTTTAGGGCTCTAGGGTAGGTACTAGATAGAAATCCAGACAGCTCTCTCCTCTTCTCCTTCTTCTCCTCTCTCCCTTGCTTTCTGCAGGTACCCTAACACAACTTTCACAAATATCATCAAAGCAATTTTAACAATGGGAGCATTTGCATTAAATATGAATTATAGGTGCTAGTGAAACCTTTGAAACATTTCCTGTAAGAAGTGATCTTATTATAATAAGCTAAGTCTGTCAGTGTAGAGCAACAGGCAACCTCTATTAGCCAAGATGTCTTTTACCGTGAACATTTTAATATTCTTTTTGGTGACTATTAATATTATAAAGAAAAATTCAGTACTATATGTAAATACTGTCAAAGATGGTATGGTAGAACTACTTAAAAGAGAAAGCCAAGTCTTATAAATAAGTCAGAACAGTGCACCTGGCAAGCTTTACAGCAGAAACAGACTCAGACCTTGCTTTTCTGCTAGAATGGGGCAACTAGAGGATCCGGCTTAGGTGAGGACAGATATTGGAGAAGAATTCTGGTTACTATCAATCATCTACAGTTTTGAATAGAAAATGAGGACAAACAAATAACCTCAGTTTGCTCAAGATTATTTTGAAACAAAATAGAAGATCTGAAGTGATAATTATATCTAGAAAGCAACAGATGTTAAAACAACAAGATGCTTTATACACAAGTACAAGCTAGAAATGAACTAAAATGGAATTATTGCACTGTGCCGGCTGACCGCAATTATTTCCAGATTATCCTATTTCAATAACCAAACATGCGGGAACTAAGAGTCACATTTTTACTTTACAAGTCTAGAAAGGGTTCTTTAAAGGGCTAGTGCTTTAGGAAGGTAGGGTGATTTAAATTCTTCAGAGATCCAGCTCACACTTGGTGAAAAAATTGCTTTCGTGTTAATCTGTGTATTATAAATTGAAAACTGCATCTTGCAATGTTCTTGATATAGATGAACTGCAATGAAATTATATTGGGTAATCATGATCATGATTACGTGCCGCAAAATTTTAACATTTAACAAAAATACATGGTTGGCTTCAGGTCTATTCTCCTCAATGCACTGTCCACGTGTGAGGCACGCTTCTGAGCTCCCATGGGGGCTGGGATGCATGTGATCAGAACAATAAGGGCAATGCAGCCTAAATAGCAATTTAGGCAATGAAGTGCAAAAAAACATTCAGCTCACCCTAAAGTAGATAGGCATGTCTGGTGAGCTGAATGGTTATTTAGGAACAGTGGCAACTTAAATCAAAGTTACTGTTTGAGAAAACCCTTTGTGTGGCTACTACTATTTTCATTTGCCTTAATCCACTTAGGAAGTGGTCAAATATGAAATAAATTGATCCTCCCCCATGACCTCCAGACTCATTGGATGAAATGTTACTGTCTATGTTTAAGATCTCTATAACTGATTTAGCCACCATAAGCTTCCTTTGTAATCAAGAGAGACAAATTTGCCCCCCCCTAAGGCCAAGCTTGCATCTCAGTCTAAAAGCCATCAGATCAATCACACTATAGAAGTGCCCATTTCTCTCTACTAAAGGGATACAAAGGGAGCTTGGGGTGACTACGCTGGTGTTTAAATCTAATTAATTCTGGTTGTAATGAGTTCTCAACTTGCTACAAACACTCTTTTGAGCAATTTACACATGTAAGATACTCAGTTCCTTAAAAAAAAATGTTCTTTACTATTGCTTCTTGCAAGAAGGTAGAAGAATAGAGAATAAAAGTCTCAACTGAGTGATTATTTTCTCCTTCCACTGAAGAAACAAGAAGAGCTAAGAGAAGCCAACAAGCAGATCTTTCCTCTGGCTGCATCAAGTCCAAGCAGTATTTCAATAAAATTTAGTTCTGTAAAGAAAATCAATAGAAAACTTAAAAAAAAAAGTAAATTTATGCTTATCTCTAGAATTTACTTGTGGCTATTCTTCTTAATTTTTATACAGTGTTTGAACATAATTGAAATTATATCCTGAAATGTACTTTTCTTAGTTTCTTTATCTGCCCCTATTTACAGAAGGGAAATTAATATGAAATTACAAAACTGAGATATTATTTGGAAATCAAATAGCATGTAAGGATGGGCTGCCTCTCAAGTGATTCATGGTATCTGAAAAAATTATTTTTAAGGTGGTGTCGAGACTACATCAATGTTCAGCAGAGAGAGATGGGCCACCTCAGAGCAAATGTCCCTCTTTCTCTTTGGTAGGTAACCTTAGGGCAGGAAAAACTGCCTTCCAGAGGTGCCTACATCAGTCTGTTGAATATACAGGAAACCCAGACAATCATCTCATGTTTGAAACTTAACTTTCAGATGACTGCAAGTAAATGAGGGTGAATTGTGGCTACAAAGCCAAGCTGACCATAGCTGTCTACAGCTGGAGGCATGCACATTAAAAATGCTCACAGGCGGTGTCATGAGAAACAGACAGACCAAAAAGAAAAAATTCAGACCTTTAGAAGGAAGGCAGACACATGCACGTATAAAGGTAGATGCATGTCTTAATTGGGCTCAGGCACTGTTATGTGTGTTGCCAAATTTCACATCATTAGATGTGATGTTAGAGCACAAGTCTTAACAAGGAGCGGCTGAGGGAACTGGGGCTGTTTAGGCTGAAGAAATGGAGGCTCAGGTGAGACCTTATTGGTCTCTACAACTACCTGAAAGGAGGTTGTAGAAAGGTGGGTGATAGTCTCTTTTCACAAGTAACAAGCGATAGGACAAGATGAAAAGTCCTCAAGTTGCACCAGAGAAGGTTTAAGTTGGACATTGGGAAAAATTTCTTCAAGCATTGGAACAGGCTGCCCAGGGAAGTCATTGAATCACATCTCTGTGTTTAAAAGTCATGCAGATATGGTGCTTAGGGACATGGTTTAGCAGTGGACTTGATAGAGTTAGGTTAATGGTTGCACACAATGATCTCAAAGGTCTTTTCCAACCTGAACAATCCTAGGATTACATACATCTGGAGTAAAACACCTCAGCTAGAGGAATTAGCAATACAGGCTTGCAACAGTGTTTGGGTGGGTAAGGAAATGCTCACCAAGGTTCATCGCATGACATGCCAGATTCACTGTGACTTAGTGATTCTAAACACTGTGGAACTTTAATAAAACAGAGAGTAAATTGGCTTATGCCATTGGAACTGTGCTTTTGGCTACATGGCTGAGCATTTGTTTTGGAAGCTGGAGACTCTGGTTTTGGTCCCAGTGTTAATTAATTGTATCATGCATTTGCATGGCAGTCCACTAAGGAAGGTGTAAGACAGTATCTGGATGAGGGTTATTTAAACATTACTGACTCATCCAAAGGGCTTTAGCGGTCAGGTAATGACCAGCTGGAGCAGTTAAGGGCTGTATGTGAAGCCAATCCTTCTGTATTTGTGAAGGACCTCCAAGTGACTCTGTGCTGCTCAGAAAATTTTGGACCGTTTTTTTCTTTTGTAATTTGATTTATTTTTTGAACGTTTTAAAAATCTAAGTCTTAATGTCATTATACTGATGCTCTGCTCTGCTCTGCCAGCACACTGCTCACTGGCTGTAGCCTTCTCATCTTTGCTTTATCTTAATGGAAAATTGTTTCATTCGAAGCAATGCAAAAGCAAAGTATTATGTGCAAATTATCTTAAAATTAAATGTTTCTCTGTGGAGGGAAGATGTCAGCTCTCCCTCCAAAAGACAAATGGAGAAAAATTGTTTCTGAATGGAAAAACAGAAAACATATCTCCAAACAATTACTGGGTAGCTATTCAGATCTGTGGAGCTACCGGTGCCTTCTCACATCCTACTTTAAGGCTTGATTGACTTTCTAGAGCAGGTAACTCACTACACTCCTCACACTGCACTCAAGACTACTGAGGCTTCACAGCCTCCATGGAGTGAAGAGTGCTCCATAAGAGGCACAGAGGCTCTCCTCTGAGCAGCAAGAAGCAGGACTGGGGCTGTGCTGAAGGCCAGCATATGCTCTGTACCCAGCTGGACCTGCAAGCCACTGGTAGTGGTGGAACCAAGGCTGCTGCATTCACTCCCCATTTTGAAATGGACTTTAGCAGGCCTGTAGCTGTTTCTACTCTGGTATGGCTGAAGCCACAGAGTAATATATAGTAGTATACAGGCTTTTTAAGTCCTGAGACAACCCTGATGTCCTTAGGTGGGTATGCTGCCTAACATAGTAGGATTCAAAATTATTCTTTCTCCGTCTTTATAACTTATTTCAGAGGATCCTGTTGAATAGAAGGGCTCTAGAGAGGAAGCTGTTGGTGACATTAATTAAAAAAAACACATAAACCTGAGAAAAACAAACCAGTAGAATGTTCTGCTGTGGGGCCTCGGTTGCCTTCCATGACCAAGAGTTGATCGAGACCTCCTTCAGGTGCCTGGTTGCCTCAGGATGCCTGCATAGTCATGGCATCTTTTGGAAGACCAAACTGTCTAGTTTGGCTTCTACTCTGAATCCATTTGGGGAGAGCTTTCCTGTCTCCACAGACTGCATAGAGAGCTTCATGGTCTTCCACTGACAAACACATTTTTACACTTGTGCTTAAGCCCAGTAGAAACAAGTCCAGCTGAAAGCTGAGCGTGCACTCACTTTCTGTGACATTCACAGTGAGAAAAGGAGAAAATATCTACAGGGAATAAGGAAAAGACCAGAATTGAAAGACTGATAAGGAAGGAAAGAAAAGCACACAGAAACTTGACGCAAGAAGGGAATGACATTGGAGCTGCTGATGGACAGGAATGTGTCTTAATATAACATGTTTTCAAAAACCCTTCTGTTATTGTTTTGATGTTTCTTATTTCTTTATAAACTAGGGGATTCAGTGAAGGGGAACTGAAGAACATTTCTTCAATTTCTTGCTCATTTCTTAAGTTTTAATTTTTAGTAGAAGTAAGCAGCAAGTAGGTAACTAGTACTTTTGTTCTGGCACATCTTTCCTCTAGAATAAATTCCCATATGTTAAAAGATCCATTTTGATTTTATATGCTTTAAAGATATTTTTCTATCAATACTGTTCACAATTTAATTACAATAATTAACATAGTTTTCCAATATTTTTTTGTGCCTTGATTATATGCCTAAAAATGTTGCAGCTGTGTTTACCTATATTCCTTTTGTCTCAGGCTTCATCTGAAATGAGAATATCATTTTATATATAGCTTTCTACTGGCTTTCTGAACTGTTTTTCATAATACCCCAGTTTAGCTTCATATACATTCATACAAAGGAATGTACTCAGCTCTCTCAATTTGAGTGGTTCTGGAACAGAAATCAGGATAGGCAGAAATTCCTGGTGTAAATTGTGTGACTTTTCAATAAACAGAAAAATATCTGTTTGAACAACAAAAAAATATGTATTACCTAGAGAATGTTGCAAAAAAACCCACAACAGTGGTGGAAAGATACACCTTTACCTATTGTTATTCAATAGAGGGGGTAATATTAGAAAAAGCTGTTGGTTAGAAACTCAATTTTTCTCCTTGTTTCTAGTAATATATGCAATGACTAAAGCTCTTCTATCATCCTTTGTCCAGACATATTAGTTTACCTTCCATGTAGCTGACCTATTTCTGGGAAAGGGGCAAGGTGAAATATAATTAAGCTTTGTACAGCTGATGTGGACAAGAGATCTCTCACTCATTATCGAAGCATCAGCTACCATATGTGGTCTGTAGAGCAGCCAAACATTTGTGGTCCAGCAGCTGCTAACACGAATTTCTGATGGATTAGGCTTAGGAGTCTCTTCATAGATTTCACTGGGAATTGGAAAGGTCCACAGAGTTTCCAGAGTGGTTATTGGGATTCCCTTCCTGTGTGAACAGAATCCAAAAGGGCCTATCTGAAAGCAATTGTTTCTATCTAGTTTGCTCTGCTGCCAGCTCCTGGAGACAGCTAGCAGAAAGAAGAGCTGCTGTTGGGGCGAGGAATTTTGAAACTATTCACCAATAGACTTGAGAATTGCTATTTATGCGAAGATAAGAATGGAATGCAAAGATTAAGAGAGGATGAAGAGGACAAAATGTAGGGGAGGAAGAATGAATGGAGAAAAAGATAAAAAGAGATTAATAATAAAAGGTAGGTGAACAAGTCCTCTAGGTCCTAAGGTGGATGTAGAGGAAGCTTCCACATTTTCTGTTACCATTTTTCATTGAAAACAGTTTGCCAGAACTCGATGTTCTGAGAGTGCAGCACCTTAAATCTCCAGCTGCTACTGAAATCTACAGACTTCGTAGTGCATTGAACAGCCAAAGAATAAACTGAAGGATGGAGGCAAAGTACTTAAATGGCTTAATTTTCTTTGTAGCCTGTATAACATCATGGAAGTTTCCTACTGAAAAGTCAGTATGCTACAGATAGGCATCACTTTCTTTTATCTTGTGTCTATTGAGCTTGTGATCCTTCTTTCATAAATGTGAGAGTGGCTGTGTGATGTTTAGCTGCCTGCTAGATTAAACCACGACAACGCTATTTATAATGAGACTGGATGCTTGGTTACATTTTTGTAATATCCGTGTGTACGTTCCACAGCATTTTCCAGGGAAACAGTATTATCAGAGGCTGGGGTTATGTAATATTATCAACCTCAAACCCTCAGTAATCACTAAACTTAAAAAGGGTGAGGTAGTTTTTTTATAATTTTCTGATTTCTGTTTGTATGGTATGATTCAACCTGTTTGCAACAACTCTGAGGGCTAGAAAGCTGCTGTTTTTACATTGGAAGTTGAGATTTCCACTTAAGCAGTGTTACTTCAGGAGTTACTTTTTCAAGACAAATGACAAATATTTCAGTATTCATAGCAAATTAATGAATTGCACAACATTCTTGACTTTCAAAGACATCTCAAATTGCTGCATACATTTTGTGGACAGCCCCTTATTAACTGATCATTTCCTGTGACAACTACTGTTTTTATTTCTTGGTCATGTAAGACAGGTTTCCCTCTATACATCCTACTAATCTACTACTGATCTGGTAGAGTTTAGTTTCTGAAGGCTAAAGGAATTAAGCGCTTCCTCCAGGCATTTTAAGTGAAGCTGACTTTAATATGAAAACAAATAAAGTTACTTCAGTCATAAAATACAATCAGAACACCCAGAATATCATAAGGTACTTCAATATTCCATATGATGGCATATCCCAGCATGAAAAATACTCTGAGGTAATTGATATTGTGTTGTAATTCTGCAAGGCTGTTTAATTTGCAGGATTTTTTAAAAATTTGGCTTTGATTCTGAAACATAAATACTTGTTTTACTACACAGAACATTAGGGAGCAGTTAAAATGGGAAGCAAATAATTCCTCCCTCTGAATGGGGGTCAGGTTAATTTGTTCCAGTGCAAGTTTCTGATGTACTATCAACTGGGCCAGAGGCATTGTCTTCTCATGGCGTAAGCCCTATTTGAGGAGTTGATTTTCTTCTTTCAGGGGATCACAGAATCACAGAATGGTAGGGGTTGGAAGGGACCTCTGGGGATCATCTAGTCCAACTCCCCTGCTAAGGCAGGTTTGCCCTTATGTGCTCTTTGATTTTTCTGAAATAATTTGAACTTGTGGCTCTTATATTAAAGACAGAACATCATGTCTAAGCTCAGCTGAGTGGAGACTACACAAGTGACGTACGATGCTGAAGAACTGGTTGTAATGATAAAAATGACCCCCAGTTTGGGGGTCCTCCATATCTGGGCTCTGAAGATTGAAGGTGTAGGTTTTGTGTAATTTTGGTTTTTTTTCAGATGTGCATTAGGAAGTACAGACACTAACCATGTTTAAACGGAAATGGGTATCAAGAGTTATATGCCCCAGCCTTGGCCTCTCTTTTATTTTACAAGATATTCAAAGTCTGAACAATCCTGCAAATGACCAAAAATATATGTCCACCTAGGGCTTATTATTTAACTGAGCTGGAGAAGATACTAACAGGATTTATAACCATGGCGATGAACGTAAGGTGGGCGAATTTTCCCGCAGGAGGTGTGCAGCAGGCAAGGAGACAGGCAAGCCTGCGAAACGAGGGACACCCATCCTCAGCCTGAGGGTGACAGCGAGGGGCAGCCCCCGACGGGAAAGCGGGGAGAAGAGAGGCTAGGGCAGCGCAGGGCCGGGCCGGGCCGGGGCCCCGGCGTGGCTGGGCAGCANGGCCCGGCCCGCGCCGCGGCCGGAGCAGCGGCTCGCTCGGGCGGCGGTGCAGCCAGCCGGGGAAGCACCGCCTCCGCTTCTCGGGGAGCGTTTGGACCAGCGGAAGTAAAGAGGGGATCCCAACGAATCCGTTTTTAAGCAGGCTCAGTGCTCACCGGGGGGCAGAGAACCTTGAGGTCTTTCAGTCATCACTCTGATAGCTGATGGCGTTGAAAACTAAATATCCCACGTAAAACTGCCCAAGGCTTTTTCACTCCTTTTTTTCACTTTCTTTTCTTTTCTTTTTTCTTTTTTTTTTTTTAATCTTGGCTGCTTTATGCGGTGCACCTCAGTACAAATGAAACCACCTAAATGCCTTGCTGTAGAGCAAGGTGCTTCATTTCAAGCAGCTGAAATTGGAAAAGTGAACCTTGTGACTTCCTTTTGAAAGGGACATGTTCTGCTCTGTGTGTTTTAAGTGCTATCTTCATTCAGTTCTGAGGGATAGTTGCATCAGACTTGTAAAAGCATGGTTCATAAGCTTTCTTAAGAGTGGTTGTACAATATTAAACATAGGGGCATAAATTGCCAATATTGCATATTGGTGGTCTTGAAATCATTGTATGCGTTAAATGTACAAGTAGAATATACTTTTATAAAGGTCATGTTGTGAACTCTCTCTGGGATCCAGGACACTGGTGGCTTCTTCAGCTGGATCAAAGGTATTCAAAAGCCAAATGTGTCGTGAGTGGCAATGCTACATCCTCAGTTTTTTTCAGTGGGTTTGCCTGGGCAGGGTGGAGTGGCTCCTTCAAAGACATTGTTGCTACAGCAGGAGAAATTAAACCCCAGCTGGATCAGAAGGACTGAGATGATGGAAAAGCCCTGCAAGAGTTATTGTCACCAAGAAAGTAAGCAGAGAGAGTTCTAAAAAGATGCAGATAGGAAAACTGCTAAGTGATAGATTGGGATTTGATGTGATACCTGGTGCAATTTAAAAGAGTTGTACAGCTTGAAACAAAATTTGTCAGGTTTTGGACCACAAAACTATTATTTGACCCTCAACATTTCTGGTGGACCAGAAAGCATTTTTGCCAACTATTGGGGGTGTTCCTGTGGACAACAATGTATCCTATTGGTCTATGGTTTTACTGAACACAAAGGTATTCTTTTCTTTTTTCATTATGCTTTACCATGCTTCTGCTAATCATTACCACAACCTCATGGCATGCTAGTGGTACAAAGAGCACAGCTTAAAAGCCATAGAGTCAGAAATGAACCTATTGTCTGAAGAGAGAGGGGAGTTTGTGGAGCAGGCATCTGTATCCAGGTTGTGGTTCCAACAGGCTGTGAGAGGCGAGAGATGTTCCTCTCATCTTCTGGTAGCCTCAGCAGTCCATTTCAGCAGCACACAGCAACATACAGCAAGTAGCAAATCTGGTTATTACAGTGCTGTTTGCATCCCTTCATTAAGGTACATTTACCTCTCCCTTCTCTCATCTCATTCACAAGCTGTTTCGGTACTGAATACAGACAGGAGAATTCAATTCAGACAAATTGTTGAACCTCTGCAAAATTTAAGGGCCCTTTTCAAGTGTTGAAAAAAGAGAAAAACATCATGGGAAACCAGAAGCCCATCCTGAAGGGAGGGGTGACAACTATAGAGATTGTCTGGACAAATCCTATCCGTGGACAGTATCTCCAGCTAGAGTAATCTCATCTTCAAGGAAATGCAAGTGGAAAAGGTTTTGTCTAGTGCAGACCTCTTGTAACAAGCCAAACACCTTCCACAAAGAGCAATTAGTTACTCCCAGTGACTACTCTGTCACTCTGGGGATCAGTCTTCAATCTGTGGAAGTAAAGAAACTCGCTTGCTCCAAACACTGTTTAAATTTCCCACCACCAGTCACTAGTGGCCAGGAGGTAGCTTAACTGTTTGATTTTATCTTTAGAAAGCTGGTGCTAAGACAGGAAGAAGGAAACTGGTGTTAAGATGCAAAAAAGTCTTAGAAGTGGTCAGGAGAAGGATGTTCCAAGGTCTTCACTTTCTTGCAACAGCTAAGAGCAGCACAAAGAAATGTTATGTGCTGATGGTATTAGATCCTCTTAACAAAAAGCAGACAGTGTCTTGTAATACCAGGATAGCTCTTCTTCTGACAAACCTAGAGGTTTATGGAGGTTATGTTTGGAGCACTGTGTGAATTTGCAATCAAATTAAAAATAGTCAATCAAGAGGCCAGCCACAGCAGAGTAGACGACTCCAAATTAGCAAGTTGTATGTTGCAAAAGAAAACACTGAGATCTGAGATAAGATAAAAAAAGATAAATGGGCCTCTTGATCTGGCCTGGCCTCTGGGAGCGCCAAGTCACCATCCTGCCTGATGGAGGAGAAGGAAGTCATGGCAGATCCCTGAGTTGCTGTTACACCTGATTATGTGCATGGTCAGAAGGCTCCCACAGGCCTCCAGCACCTGGGTGGCCCAGCACTGCTTTGGTTTTCTGCTGCTGGGCTCACAGGAGCACAAAAGACAAAACTAGGACTCAGGCCAGTTTATTATCAAGGATGGACATGCCTGCAGGATCTTTCTTGCCTAGCTTTAAGTTTCCGCAGAGTCAATAGCTGGGGTAGTCAGGCTCATTTTCAGTCAAAAGGGAAAGGCTGACACAATTTTAAGATGTAGTCAACCTTGGCTATTTTAGACATTCACTTTAGTGATGAATTGCAGTCCAGAAACTCCTTTTGTTGGTTGACTATACAAAGAATCAGGAAACTAACTCAGATTTTAGATGTCTAAGTTGGTCAGATGAATCCTGACCCCAAGACAGAACTGGTCATTATGAGTCGCTGTGTTTGTTGCTTTAACTGTGTGTCATGGATGTTGTATGGTCTTTTCAAGGCCCTCCTATGTGCTTCTTGCCCCTAAAGATCTCCCACCATGAAATTTCTGGCCCTTATTTTTCAGCTTTTCTTCTGTATTGTTTTCTTTTTTTTTTTTTTCCCAAATGCTCATGTGCTTCCAACCCTGACTACTTTTGTTTAACAACACTGTCCTTATTGTCCCCTTTCTAAAGTAAATTGAACAATCTATATGCAAGGGTGAAAGGAGAAGGTTTTCTTTTGATCTAGCAATCATCTCCTCTAGTTTCTTCTTGTGTATCTGGCTGCTTGGGTCAGAGACACATGATTTGCTTTGTGTTTCTATAGTGCCTAGTACAATGAAGCCTGCTCCATGCCCAGAGCTCTAAGGCACAATGGTTCTACAAAGAACAGGGGAATAATGAATAGTAAATGAAGTAAGAGCTAAGTAAATAGAGAACTATGGGGAGGGAGAGAGCACTATATGGACAGTGATATGAGAGAAGACCGGAAACAAAGAGAAGGGGAGAAAGTACCAGGAGACGCAGTGAGAAACATATTGGAGACAGGGTGAAAAGTCACAGTGCCACAGGAGTAGGAGCAGAATAGAAATTAAAAATCAAATGGGAAAAATGATACTTTATGAAAACAACAATGGAAGGTGAATAACATGGAAGTAGTTCAGAAAGCCACAGAAGGATTAAACCCCCCCCACTCCCCAAACACTCAGAAGAAAATAGAAGTATGAGGGGGGATGCAAAAAAAAGAGGCAAACAGGACTACTAAGGCAGGATGTGACTTGGGATAAACTCAGTGACATCAGCCCAATAAGAACACAATATCCTAAGCTCAGGCTATCAAGCTTACCACAAATTTACCCGTGGACGATCTGCATTTTCTATTTGCTTTTTTGCCTTTGTTTTTTTTTTTTCTTTTGTGTCATTATGCAAAGCTTTTTGCCATGGTATCTTTGTCAACTTATTTTCCTGACATGATGGAATAGCCCCTGTTTCCACCTGGTTCTTCTGCAGCTTGCACTCAGAAATGGCTGAGTGTTAGTGGGCAAGGATAGAATCCGCATGATGAATTTTGCAGCCTGAGAGTGACAATATTCAGTCCTTTCTTGTCAGCCAGAGCCCGCACTCAGATGCATGGCTCTCACTAAGCTACACGTGTACAGTTGAGGGCAGGGTTTAGTACTGCTCTCCAGCATACAATTAACACAGAAGGTCTATACATTAGCTCATCTTGCATTTTTATTTTTTGCAGCTTATTGTTCAACTGAGCATGTATCATTGGTTAATTAATGCTGCCAACACTCTGCTCCACTAAATGATTGTTTAGCCTAGAGTGGAATAAAATACTACAATGACTAATACAGTATCATTATGTAATAGAAAATTAAAAATCTGATAATTTGATTGGAAGTCTCAGGTGAGTTTTTTGTATAAAAGTGTTAACCTCAAGTAGCTATAAACAGGTAAATGTTTTATTCAGCCGACTGATAAGGAATAAATGCTTATGATATAAATTATGTATAATTAATGCTCCTGGGATAAAAAAAAAGTATGCTAATAGGTTGTCAGTTAATTAGGAAAGGAATATGAGGTAAACAAAGGTGATTAGAATATACCCTGGGACTATAAACAGAAATTGTGCCTTAAATAATCTGTAAAAAAACCCCTCACATTAAACAGCAAATAGTTCAGTTTTAATTCAGAGCAAAACCATAATGCTTTATGGGGAAAGGCACAGTGGAGATGTTAAATGAAGAAACAGCTTGTGATAAAAGATCTAGGGGCTGCAGAATAACTCACCTTCTCTGTTCCAGTCTGCCTTGTTTTCTATGTTGTCTTGGTCTCTCCTCAGGTAAAAGAAGGCTAAAATAAACTTTGCAAAAAATACGTCAAATAATGTGCTAGAAGACCAATCTTTAAGTTTAGCTCACACAAATGAGAGCTTGTAAGGGTTGTTCTTAAATCTGCAATATGGAAAATGTTCCCCAAATCAGTTTATGCTTCTTACCTGCCCTCTGACTCACTGTTCCTCCTTGCTTCTGCCAGTACCTTCATGTGATGAATGAGACCTTCCTCCTTCCTGCCATTCTGTAATTTCATTTGGGCTAGACATTTGGGATATTTTCTCATGCAACAGGACTAAAGTAGAGAAAGATGTGACAGAGATGAATTCTCATTACAACCTCAGCCATGTCTTTCCTTTGTGTCAGAAGGGGAGAGGTCTGCATTGCCCTTAAGCCTGGAGTGGTGCCTTGTAAGAACAGTCATCCTGAAGAAGACTGAAGATTCCTCTCCCCAATGTCTGGTTTAGGACAGTAACAAAAAGCAGCTATTGAGGGAAGAGTTTAAGAACAAAACAAGTGTATATGATACTTCCTTTTAGTATTCTCCCAGCCTTAAATCACTTGCAGCTCAGAGGCTTTCTGAGCTGGATATATATGCTAATCTTTGAAGAATTTACTCTCCATTAGTTCAGCCATTCCTCCTTTGAATATATGTCAACTTTAGCAGTTCCTGAGACCATCCAAGGAGAATGTTAAGATCATTGTCCCTGGTGTGAGTCCCACCAGAAAATGCTGAGCTGCACCAGTAAAAGACATTGTCTCCCTACAACACCAAGCAAACTGAAGAGGGTAATTTCCTAAAGGAGTGTAGACGACTTATGAGTTGTAGAGGGAAGAGGATTCTGGGATTGTTCAAAACATAACAGGGTGTTTTAATTGGATTTCAAGACTTAATGTGGATTGGTTAGGGGAAGGTCCAAAGTGGGGAAAGGGAAGGATCAAGATGGGTTGGAGACCAACAAGCATGAGAAAATGGAAGATAAAAGGGGCTGGTTGAAGGAAAATGGGTGGCTGGTCAGTATACTTGTCTGACTGAGTCCTCTGCTCTTTACTGTCTATCATATAACCTTATCCTCTTTATAACTGTGGTCTGTGTGAGTGCACTCTATATTCTGAGCTTGTGAGTGTGATAGCCAGCAAACCTCGAGTTGGACTGGCTAATGGGTAGGAGAGGTCTCAGTGCCAGCCACTGGAGTAGGAGACTGTTGACCTAAGGGGCTCACAGGTCCCAGAGCCAGTGGCTGTCTAAGAAGAGCTGCTGTGGAGACCCAAACTGTGTGTGTACACATTCCAACAGTGGATTTCAATCCTGATGGCTGGAGAGGAGGAACAGGACTGAGCCTCTGTGCTATTCTTTGTTGAGTGGAGAGTGCGCTCATGTGGGTGTTGTCAAAGGCACTATTCTCTGTGCTGATCCATGTGGTTGGCCATATGTCCATGTGCCTTTGTGCCTGCTGGGAACACATGTGCTGTCACTAGCTGGACCTGGGGACATGGCACTGCAGCAGCCTTGCATCTGTGAGGGACAGGAGAGATCCTGGGGTGGGAGGTATCCCCACGGGTGCCAAAGTCACTGCATTTCAGTCACTCTAACAGTCTACAGCTGCAGTCTGCAGCCTACAACAGAACACATTCATGCTAAGAGGAGGTGCATAGGTCAACTACACACTGCTGGCTGCTACTTTTCCTGAATTTCTTTCCTCCTACCTTATTTGACAGCCTCAGTTCATGTCTCACAAGAGGCAGTGAAAGTCTGCCCCTGTCTCCTCTCTCTATGCCTCTAATGAAGCTCCACCTAAGCAGTGCTTTGAGAAAGCTGTCAGAGTGTGGAGGGATCACCACAAAACTCCAGTTGGAAATCTCCACCTGCTTTCTTCAGTGAGCTGCAGTTATGGTAGTGGCTGTTGTACAGAGGGACATAGCTTTCCTCCCGCAAAATCCAGTCCCTTTGGGAAACAAGTTCAGTGCCCTAAGAATTGCTTTTTGGAGCTGTCTTAAATCACTCTAGGGGAATCTAGTGTTGCCATGTTCCTAACAATATTCTCATCAGGTGGGCTGAATCAGGTCATTGCTATTTTACTAAGGTGTAAAGATGAACATTCTTGTGTCCCTTACAGAGTTTAGCCTTATAATAGACATTAAACCATTTGCAAGCATGTTCAGCCTGCAGGATGTGTCATTACCAGTTTCTCAGTGAATTGAAAATATAACCTTATAAAAAAAAAAATCAATGTAGAAATCAGGGCCTAATTTCCCAAGAAGCTCTTCTCCACAGAATGGTGTAATCCTTGGTGGAGCTGCTTGGTAGGTTAGTTATGTTTTCTTATTTGTAGGATCATTCAGGAAATACATAAATTAAATCTCCATTGCATATTGTACAATTATGTCAGGGAGCAGCATGGGCTGGAGGCTCCCACAGGAGTTGTGGAGCCAATGCTGAGGGTCACCTAGTGCTGACTGTGACCTCACCCAGGGGTACAGTCCCACGGGACTGGGTATCAACAGACCTCAACACAGCAAGTGATGAACTGGGGCCAGGGCACAGCCAGGGGCCCCAGCCTGGAGCAAAAGGATCTGGGCTGGAGACCAGCACTGCTGCACCATCACTGGGACAACAGAGACTGATGGCCCTGGAAGGGCTACAATGGTATCCTGAACCATGTTGGGGGGGGGGGGGGGGGGGGGAAGATCTCAGAGGTGCTGGGCAGGGATAGTGCTGGTGGTGCCCTCAGGGCCTTGACAGACTTTTATTGGATGATTGCTTAAATTATGTGTCATGAAGTATCATAAATTTGTTATTAGTAGCAATATTTATATCCCTGTACCACCCCCACAGACTAACAGATAATGACCTTTTCCAAGATTAGCAGGGGAAGTGACATCTGAATGATGAAGGCTAGAAGACGGAACCAAATATACACATTTCCCCTGAGCTTCTATCCATATAGGAATAAAATCAAGTTAGTGTCAACTTGAGTCAAGATATTTTTCCATGCATACTAAGGTAAACTAGTTGCTGTCTTTTAGATAAGGTAATGTTGCAACTATAAAGACATCTACAGAATACGAGGTAGCAAAAAAGGTCTAAACCAAAACAGGATCTCATGAAGGCAGCTAGCTTTACTGGGTGGAGCAGATGTGGCCATATATTTGCATATATTTGAGCTGGCTGCAAGTGGTATTTGATTTCACTCAGGTATCAAACTACCACATAAAGCGATCTGAAATGAAAACTCTTTCAAGCGTAGTATATGGCTACTTCGGCTCCTTTTAATGTGTGGAAGATAGGAAAATACTTTCAGAAAGAAACTTTTAAAGTCGTAAGACTTGTAAACATAAATCAGAATATAGAAGAAGATCCCAGACACAAGGATCTGTTCAAGTTCACATTTCAAATCATCTCAGCTCCACAAATGAGTTGTGCATTTCCAAGACTGCTTTGGCACAGCTTATATACAAGTGACTAAGGCCATATCTATTTTCTTTCTCCAAAGCATAGGCTGAAGATGGGAAGTGCAAAACATTTTGCCAACCTTAAATATGGAGGTTTAAAATTACCAAATGTAAAGCTCTAGCAGTGGGCTTTTAATTTGGCTCAAGTTTTCAGAGTCTGGCAAGCTGATGAAGTGCAATTGCCATGGGTGAAAACAGAGCATCAATTAACAGACACATGCAAGGTTGGCACCTACCAAGAATTCACCCGGAAAGATTTAAAGACAAATAACTCAGTGATCAGACACACCTGGAAATCTTGGAACAAACTTCATAGAGTTATGAAAATTAAACCCACTAAAAACTTCCAGTAGAGTACCTGGAACAATACTATGTGGAAGCCAAGGAGGGAAATGATACTGTATATTACTTGTTGTAAATACCAGATTATTTATGGGCCAGTTTTAAAATAAATTTCTAGTGATGCAAAGGACAGTCTATATTAAAGGTAAAGAGCACAATAGCCAGTCTGTTCCAAAAAAGGTTCTCTGAAAACCCAATGGGTCCGAATCAAACCTATTGATGTCTATTAAAGTTTTTTTTCCATTTACTTCAAAGTACTTGGAATCAGACTAATAGTTTGAGAAGCCAGATTAAAGCCTTCACAGGTGCACAGGGGTCTTAGGGTTTCCAAATGGGTTCAACCTATGTTTCACGGCATTTTGCCATTGAGTAAAAGGTAAAAGTAGGGACGCATACTTACAAATATTTGGTCTTTGCCTTAAGATGATTCAGGATGTAAATCTGCATAAAAACACTAAATCAACTCTTTGTTAGAATTTCCAAAGTGTCCTGTGGAGGCTGCAGGTCACAAGTGAAAGTTTTAAAGTAGAAGGAGGTCAGCACTGAGAAGTGTGGAAATACTGTCCTCATTGATGCAGATGACTGTTCCCCAGTGTTAGCTTTTCTACATTTTAGTCATAGCCTTTAGATAACATATTATGAAAAAATCTTTCTAAGAAATTAAAATGTACTTTTAAAGAACATATTTATATGATTAATTCTCCTTGTTATGAGGAAAAAAGTTTACATGGATGAATACTTGGAAGGCAAGACCAAATGTCTTAGAAAATGTCTATTTGTGATGAAAATGTTACCAGACAATTCATTGTTTCTTCGATAAAAATGCAGAACCTTCTTTATTATGGAAGACAATACAATCTGTTACAAAGACATTGATATATTTTAGAGTTTTTAAATTGCTTCCTAATTGAGTCAGTATTGCTTGGGCCCTAGTTCAGAGTGTGTCAGTCTTTAAGTCAGGCAGGATTTATGTGCCAGTGACTTGATCTTAATCAAGCATTAGCCATTAAATAAATACTTAAATGCTTTGCTGAACAGTGCTGTTTTTAAAGCATGCTATGCTGAATGAAGCCCCAACAATACATCCTTTCCTTATGGGCCTTTTCCCATCACTGTTGCTGAGAAACTCTTCTGGTTTTCTTTTTTCACTCTCTCTTCTTTTTGGATTTGCTGCATTCAACAGTTCCCAGGGACCCCCAGAAGATTTTGCAGGACTCAGCACTACAAAAATCAGGGCCTTCGCTGTCTCCCTTGGGCCACCGTGCTGTGACCTTTATTCCTTCCCCACTGGCTTCCCAGCCAGCTCACACAAGAAAGGGTTTTCTAAATCACATGTTATTTTTTGCTGCGTCTAGTTAAGTGTATTCAGGTGGCTCTTCTCCTTTTGTCTATGCCACAAGTCATAAATTTGTATTTAGGAACAGCTATATAGAGCTGATCCCGCCAGGAGTATGCTATGTCAAAAATAACTGTGATGGTTGCTTTAGCATTAATTTAGCCTAGTAATGCTATGTATATGATGCTGAAGATGAAATTCACTCTACTAAATCTCTAGCAAATTTTGAATTGGCAGCCATCATCATTTAAAGTTTCTCAGAAACTATGTTATGGTTGAGATGGTTTGAATTCTCTTGGTATGAATTGTTCTGAGCCAGGTCTCTTGGGGAAACTGAAGATGAGAATTCAGGAGGCATTTCAGAGACACAGATAAATCTGTTGATTCCAAATTAATTTCTGAGAGGGCCAGAGACTTGTGGAAGGCTGGTATGTTAGAGTTGAAAATACAGAAAGGCAGAACCCAGGTAGGTGCAAACAGGTGCAGCCTTCTTGAAGTCAGGGAAAATATTCTGATTTGAACAAGCTGAGGACTTGCTATCTGTAGTTTGTCTTACGAGATACAGTTTGTTCTGGCCCAGAGATTTAATTATGACTTTGAAATAACTTTTTTTTTTGGGTAGAAACCAGGTGTTATTTCCAAGAAAGATTTGGATTTCATGTGTACTTAGTCATACTATATCGTAGAATATCTCTCTACCCTTCTCTTGGGTAGGTCTAATAATTCATACTCTAAAATATTAGAGATGTTTTTTAATGCTTCAGTTTCTTTAGCTGCATAGGTATGGTACAGCATAGTGTCTAACTCTTATTCATAGGTCTGTTTCAGGAGGAGGAAGAAATGAAGGGAAGAATAAACATGGGGTAGGAGTAACAAAATAAAAGAATATTTAAATTATTTCAAATGGATTGTAAAGTGTTGAATCATAAAGGATTGGCAAAAAAGCCTTCTCCTCATGAGGTCTGGCTAATATTAGGAATTATTGCCTCAAACGCTGCAGGTGTGGATCCATTTCTTTCATTGCTAGCAAATGGGGTTGCAACTGCCTTTGACAATGTAAAAGCTGCACAATCCCCATGCCCCAGGGCAGACAATGATGTTGGTGAGAGGCTGATTTTAGGATAGAAAATTACAATGGTTATATAGTAAACAGCACCTGGAAGTTTACTAATGATTTTTACAATTAACAGCAGCACTGTAGTCTGATTATTCATGTGTGCTTTCTATGAAAGAAAAGAGGCAGATGTTGAAAAGAATCACATCAGTTGAGGAATATATAGATATATTTTTTTTGTAACTGGAGGTGGAGTCTCCTTCCTGCTATCAGTACTTCTGATAATAATATGCCCAAAAAAGTGAAATAAAATAAATTAAAAAAAAAAAAATGCTTGGAATGCTCTCATTTCTCATTAACTCCAGATACTCACAAATGTATTATTCACATGAAATGCACATGAACATGGACAGTTATGTTTACATGTGTCTATGAATTCTTATGCAGTCTTTAATCTCTGCCTGTGGGTTGATATATAGATTTGACATGCAGCTGAAAAAGAAAACCCAAACCACCAAAAACTGTGTGGCCATGCAGTTCTTTAGCTTTAACAACTGGATCATCTATGATAATACTGGTTGGATCTCTCCCCTTAGAAGTCCACCAGGTGTGCACCTGCCAGGTTAGTTATTTCAGAGTGCTGAGATTTGAAAACGCTCCACCATCTGCAGCATAAATTTAAAAGTACGGTAAGGCATACTGGTACCTCATATTTTTTTTTTCTCTCTCTCTAGTCATCATTTATTTTCACAGCTGTTCTTGACCCACTGCCAAGCAAAGACCTCTTCAGTTTCTTTTCTATCATATTGAGGCTTAGTCAGTATCTTAACAAACAATGGGTGAGGCAATGCTTATAAAATACAAACTCTCTTTTCCTTTAACCCTTTGCCACAACCAAACCTTTAGAAGGCTCTGAAATGTTAGCTTTACCCTCATCTTTTCTCAGCAGTAGGCTATTGCATCTTGTTTTTCCAGAACTTCAAGCCTAATTTTGCAGGTCCAAGAAATTATAGCAAGGAATTATTAACAAACTAGTTGATCACCAATCTCATGTATATAAGGGCAATTAAAACCATGCACATTCCATTCTTATCTCTGGTCAGCCAGCTTGTACAAAAGTTTTAAAAGACCTTGCTATGAGGTAATGTCAATATTATGGTTGTTGTGAACTCAGGTATATCCCTTCTCTGAACCAAGGCCAGGACTGGACACACTGGCAGCTGTCTGTACAGCGTCCTGGTGGGTCATAGATTGAAAGTTCCTAGTTGCTTTTCTGATTAGGATTCAGGAGAGGCAAGTGAGCCTGAAGATAGACTTTTATTAGTAGTTGCGAAGTAATTGCAGGGTATCTTAAGCAGTTTTTGGTATCTTCTGAGATCTTGGCCATGCTGGGCTACTGCCTCTAGTCTTGGAAACTCAGACTCAACTGAGTTATCTTGGACTCATCCAAAACCTAGTTGAGCGAGATGTTAGGCACAAGTAAAAGAGTCATAGCAAACACTTGACCACAGCAGGTTGATGAGCTGAAAGGCAGGATTCATCCCTGCCACTCTGCTGAAAGAGCAGCTGGGGAAATGAGCAGTGATGAGTTGTTGTTCTGCTGATCAGGACATGGGTTTGGTGTGACATAGGACTTTCCTGTGTTCTGAGCATTCTTGGTCAGGCAATTATCTGTATCTGCTGTAACTCAGCCCACAGGAAGGGGTGGTCTCATTTAAGTAACACTATGCTTTTTCTTCCTCTTTTTGCACAGATATAGGAGAATCTCTTTTTAGATTTCTTAATCTCCTTACTTCAGCAGGCATTTTGGCTGCCTCATTATTCTTGACTCCTTTGGGCTTTTCATTGCTTATTCAAACTAGGGCTCTTAACATTTTCAGGTTTAACTTTCACATGTGTTTTTAAAGCACATATACACACTTATATATGTAATCTGCTATCTGTCTATCTAAACCTACTCAAGGGCAAGCCTAGAATATAAATACCTGTCTACAAGAGGTTGTCTTGCAAATGAGAACGTCTGATACTGTTAATGAAGTCAGCTGTAATAGTTCAGGTATGTGAGTAATTCTCCTGTCACTGTCAGGTTCTCTCTCAGTTAAATTTGGATGCTGTCCTGGCCAAGAGCTTCATGCTCTTAGGAGCTGAATATAATATACATAGTATCTGTTTGTATACACAGTGCAGCATGAAAAAAGGTTGAATGATGTGAACATAGGAGGTGATGAAACAGTTAACTGCCTCTTGGACTTTGGAACAAAGGAGGGTCCTTACCATACTAAGCACTTGCTGTCTCTGGTGGATCCCACTTGAATCCTTTCATGCTGAAGCCTTTGGAATGCTGAATTTTCAAAACAATTTGTAATTGATAAGGTATGTCATTGTTATTAAGATGTCATATAAAAGATAATAATTGAAAATATAGCAAATGAGACTGTTGAGGCAAATGATTCTCTCAGGTTCCTCTGTCAAACCAGTTGTTTAGCATGAGTACTATACACACTGCACAAACGGGTGCACGTTACTCAGAATCATCCTGTTATGCCAAGAAAGCTGTGGCTGACTTACATTTCCTGACTCTTCACTGCTTTGTAGTTTGTTCTCAAGGGGAGATCCTATGGACGAAGAAATTAGTCTGAAGGAAGATAGCGTGTAATTTAAATAATGGAAATAGGATCTTTAGGATCTGCTAGGCATGGAAAGAAGTGAAAGCTGAAATAAGCTACTATAGTACAGTACATTAAGTCCATCGACAGACTGATTCAATTGTGAGCTCCACAGAGTGTATGGACAGTGGGGGAAAGCTGTCTTTCTGTTGGTGCAGAAACAGCAGGGATACTTTTCTTTGGTGTTACTTTGAGGATAAGCTCACAGGCTTGCAGATGGTGAACAGAAAAGTATAGGAAAAAGGATAGTTTAATAAGGTCAATTAAGCCTTTCTTGTGGTGGTACCTGTAGTGTTTGGAGGGTAAGGACACCCTTTGCCACCTGTAATGCTGGAGTTTTTTATATCTTGATCAACCAAACCAGGACAGTGTTCTCTGGCTGTGCAAGGCATGGACCATCTGGGACCAGCTGTGCTCATTGTTGGCCTAGGAGGAATAAATGGAAGATAAATAAGAGAGCGACTGCCTGTGATTATATTTGCTGCCCTTGCGAATACTATTGAAGTGTCTTTAAATTAGTTTGTTTCGGCTTAGGGCCTAATCCTGCCAAGCACATTTTTAGCATGTAATCATGTGCCATCAGTAGGAATAAACTGAAATAAATAGAATCTGAGTGTGCTCAGTGCTTCTGAAAACTAGACTATTTATTAACATGTGGGATTTGAATTCAGTAGCATTTGAAAATTGTGCTTGCTTTTTCCTTTGATTTCTTTGTGTCTGTTTTGGAAATGATTACATCACAATATGCAAATAGACTAATATGTCATACCTGAACCATGGAAATGGTAACAGTAATAGCTGAATTCTCACCTTTGTAAACCAAAGCACTGGAGAGGTCAGAAAGACAGTATTTGGATGGACAAAATACATATTAAAGTGTTTCACTAAATAGAAAAGACTCTTCTGATCATCTTTGCAAAACTATTTAAAGGTCTTTGACTAACACAGAATCACAGAATTATTGAGGCTGGAATAGATCTCCAAGATCATCAAGTCCAGCCTATGACCCAACACCATGACATCAGCTAGACCATGTCACTGGGTGCCACATCCAATCTTTCCTTAAACACCTCCAGGTAAGGTGACTCTACCACCTCCCTGGGTAGTCCATTCCAGTGTCTAATTGCCCTTTCCATGAGGAAGACCTTCCCAATATCCAACCTAAATCT